>LLKJ01003431.1:0-48347 GCA_002242865.1 Clarireedia sp. CPB17
GTGTCTAAGAGACAGGAGAACGAGTAGAAACAGCCTCCGAGTCTATCGAGGGGCTATGGAAGGTAGCAAAATGGGCCAACAATAGCTCGCCGCGGTCGTCGTACATCCCACCGTTAAGGAATCAAGATGGAAACCTAGAAGATGGGATGGATGGGAAAACTGATGTCCTCAAAGGGATATTTTTTCCCGAGCCGCCGGAAGCAGACCTTGCCGATCTAGATGGATACCAATATAGGGATGATATTAAGTTCCCTCCCATCACGCTTCATGAAATCGAAAGGGCAATTAGGCATGCACCAGGAAACAAAGCACCCGGACCGGACGGAATCCCAAACCATATTCTACACCGAGTAATGGACATTATTGCCCCAGCCCTATATGTCCTATTTAATGGCTGCTTGACAACGGGGTACTACCCAAAGGCTTTCAGGCACAGCTGTACAGTGGCGCTCCGGAAACCGGGTAAGGATGACTACACACTGCCAAAGTCATATCGGCCCATAGCCCTCCTCAACACTATCGGGAAGATCCTAGATGCCATTATTGCTAGAAGAATCAGCTTCGCAGTCGAGATGCACGGCCTGCTCCCAGGAGAGCATATGGGTGGCCGAAGAGGGAGATCCACAGAGCATGCAATTCATGTACTACTCGAACGGATCTACACGGCCTGGTATGCGACAGGGACGGATGTTGCCAGCCTCCTACTCCTTGACGTGTCTGGAGCCTTCGATAACGTCTCACACCCAAGGCTTATACACAATCTGAGAAAACGACGGGTTGACTCGCAGACAGTGAGGCTTATAGGAAGCTTCCTCACAGATCGGACGACCACATTGCGCCTGGGATCGGATACGACAGCCCCGTTCAAGACAAACACAGGAATCCCACAAGGGTCCCCGCTGTCGCCGATTCTTTACCTCTTCTACAATGCCGACCTGCTGGAAATCGGCAGCAGGCCAGATCTGAACATGTGCACGAGCGGATATATTGATGATGTAGCCATCCTAGTATCCAGCCGAACAACGGAGGAAAACTGCAGAAGGCTCAAACAGGTGCATGCCGAATGTGAGGTATGGGCAAGGAAGCACGCCTCAGTGTTCGCACCAAACAAGTACATGCTCTTACACCTTACAAAGAAACCGAAGGAATTCGACCTCAACCAAGAACTAGAGCTAGGTGAAGGGAGGACGATTAAACCGACGCGGCAGGCCAAGTATTTGGGGATCACTCTAGATACCAGCCTGTTATGGAACAGCCATCTGGAGTCCTTACGAGTCAAAGCACACAACAGCCTTAAAATGCTATCCCGAATCACTGGTTCGACGTGGGGAATGAGCTTACTGAACTTAAGGAAAGTATATCAAGCAGTGATCCTCCCGCAAGTACTCTACGGATGCTCGGCATGGTACGTGCCGACAGGAGAGGCGAGTCATAGGAAGAAAGTGGTAGACTGGATCAAGTCCATACAGTACAAAGGTCTCAAAATGGTCGCAGGAGCATTCAAGGCAACTTCCACCGCAGCACTAGAGATAGAATGCTACATCAAACCAATTCCCCAGCAGCTCGACAAACACCTTTTGGACGCGGCAATACGCATCCAAACGAGTCCTCTATACCAGTACATTCAAAAAGTAAGGGTACCCCGCAGGCGCCGTATTTCACATCTGCCGTGGGAGAAGGCGAATTGGACGTGGAGCCCTCTGGAAAAGGTGGAACATTATCTCAGAACACGAATAGGGCAGGAGCCCGAGCAGCAACTAGAACCCAAGCAGCCATATATAACCGCACCCTGGTGGAAACCGCCAACGGTTCACATTGCACTTGACAAGAAACGCGGGAAGGAAGAGCATGACTCGGTTGTGAGCAGATCGCGCCCCTCCGCCCTCGTCCTCTATACAGACGGCAGCTGTATCAATGATAAAGTTGGCGCTTCAGCCGTGACAGCCGACGGCTCCATTACGCACCGATCATACCTAGGCCGGGCATCGGAGGCCACGGTTTACGCGGCCGAGTTGAGAGGGATTCTCTCAGCACTCCAGATTGCATACAAAAAAGACCACAAGGCCGTCATTGTTTTCACAGACAACCAGGCAGCAATCAGGTCCGTGGCTAACCCAGACAGTCAATCCGGCCAATACATCCTCCTCCAGATAGTTTGGATGATAGAAAATTTGAGGAGTAAAGGGATAGAGCCAGAGTTTCACTGGGTCCCGGCTCATATAGGCGTAGAGGGCAACGAAAGAGCGGACAAGGCAGCGAAGGAAGCCACAGGCTGGCGAAGGATTAGAAACCGAGGACGGTCAAGGGAAGTTGACACTGACCAAACTGCTTACAAACCACCAGGGTACTCACTCGTAGCGGCGATGAGAGCAGTCCATAACTCACTTCTGCTAGTCGAATGGAAAGAGGCTTGGATGAACGAAAAGACAGGACGAGAGCTTAACAGGATATGCCCAGAACCAACCACTAAAGTCCTTTTGCTACACAAGTCAGTACCCAGACCATTCAGCTCGCTAATAGTACAGATGCGCACAGCAAAGATAGGTCTCCGGCAGTTCTTGTATCTTAGGAAGGTGCCGGATGTGGATGATGACAAGTGCGAGTGCAGAAGAGGCTCTCAAACGGTACGTCATGTCCTCTTCTCCTGCCCCTTGCATTATGAACTACGGCAGGAAACATGGGGAGAGAGAACGAGGGATCAGCAGGATCTTAGGAAAGTATTGGGAGCACCAGCTCCCGCATTAAAAGCAGCAAAATTTATGAGAAACACTGGGCTTCTTAGGCAATTCGAAGCCATTCCACAGACACCGTAATCACAGGCTATGCACTGGGAATCATTTAGGGTACAGTGAACGAAAACTCGGACTGAAATGGGGAAGCGAAGTAGAGGGGATGAGATGCTGGAACCGTAACAGCCAAGGTAGAGGAAACATATGGAGTGTAAATACGAACAGCTACTAGTGGTTAGGTGATCATGCACCACTACAATGCCGCATGAGCGACCTTCGGTCGCTGGGATCGGTCTATGAATAAATCAATCAATCAATCAATCACGTAGGTAGGAGCCACATGATGAAACGGTTTACCCTTTTGGGTGAGATGAAAATAGTACGATCGCGACTTGGTACAGAGCTGTNGATAATTAATTAACTAATTNCGATCGATTAGANAATAATTAGAGAGTAGTTTGATATTTAATTAATGAAAATAACAAAGTTGAGTACAATTGTATTATAGTTTGGACAAACCCGCCCGAAAACCCAACCTGCCTTTTCCCTACTAGAATATCGTAACAAACAGTAATATACGAAGGAACTTCTCTAATCAAGGATTTGTAAATATCTGGACGAGTATTCGTAGAGTGCCGCCCAGGTGATTGCAGCAAAGATAAGCCTCGAACAACCCCGTGATGCGATGATTTTCGGGTCTTGGGTTAAATCGTGCACTAACGACAACGAAACGACGCTTCTGAAAGGACAATCTACCTTTTATCCCTAACCCTGGTTTTCCTATACACATATTTATGACTTATGACTCAGTACGGAGCCATAGGCCGGGGCAGAAACGGAATTCCCGGGGCTGCCCGAGTGACAACATAATATGCGGCCCAACACTTCCAAAAACAGCTTCTTCAGGGAGAATTATCACTAATATTTGCTCAAACAGCGCTTGGCATGCATCATACCTCTAGTGGTAGATATAAATGCACATACGGATCAACTGCTTTTGAAACACTCAAAATTCTTCTTGAATTAAAGGTTGGGACCCTATTTCAGAATAATGTTGTCAACGAGAGGAAAAGAGTGGACGAAGGTGAGCTATCTTCATGGAAAGGAAGACCTCTACCATGAAAAGGATAATCCAAATGGCATCGTTTGGCTTACGAATGCGGAGAACGTAAGTTAATGTGCGTGTTATCAGTGTTCGACCGCTGACAAACATAGTGGTTCATGCGAGATGATATGATGGATTTCATTAGCTCTCATGTAAGAGAACCTCTCCTTGAGTTAATTGTATATGAAGACTACTGATCGTCTACACCAAGAGCAAATTTGGGAAGCATTGTTGCACGTACGGCGAAGGCTACACGGGCACATTGCGACTTCGAACAGCAATGGCAAACCATCTCAACATCCACTTCCGTCCTGTGCAAGCAATCGATCCAGAAGACGTTACCTTTTCGGCTGGCGTAACTGATCTCAATGAAGCTTGCTCGCTGGTTACGTGTAACCCTGGCGATTCTATAATGCTCGGAAGACCCGTGTATGGACCTTTTGGGAAGGATCTCGCACTGAGAACAGGGTGAGTGAAGGGCTAAGAATGGATTAGTCTCTCTTCTCACCAGCGTATGTTTGTAGTGTGAAGTTGGAATGGGTAGATGTTGGTGATACCGACCAATTCTCACCTGCTTGTGCCGCAGCGTATGAAGCAGAATTCGAAAAGGCGAAAGCACGCGGCAGCAACATAAAGGCGCTTATAATAACCAACCCCCATAATCCTCTAGGTATGGAACTCCCCCCGCAGCTGGATATAGATATCAGAATATTAAACGTTGAGTAGGACAATGCTACCCGCGAGAGACCCTGCTAGCACTCCTGCGATTTTGTGGCGCAAAGAAAATCCACCTTATCAGTGATGAGATTTATGCTCTCTCCGTCTACGATCGCAACGATCGACCTTCGGAGAAATTCACTTCGGTGTTATCTATCGATATATCTGATGCCATTGATCCTCGTTATGTTCATGTCCTCTACGGAATGTCCAAAGCAAGTCCACAAAGTCTCTCCCTTTGCATCAACCCAGCCCTGACACTCTAAGTAGGACTATGCTGCGGCAGGACTACGACTAGGTTGTGTTGTAACCCGAAATGAAGATTTTTCAAAGGCCATCCGTGCAATCTGGTAAGTGAAATCGGGAGGAACCCATTTCCATGCGCAGCTCATAATCTCGAGCAGTCGCTTCTCCTCACCATCTCAATTATCCATGGAGATCGCCGCAGCATTTCTCGAAGACCAACAATTCGTCTCTCGCTTTCTCCAAAAGTCCCACCGCTCCTTACTCCAGAGCCGTCTGCTAGCCGAAGACTATCTAGCTCAAGCTGGCATTCAATATCACCACCCAGGGTCTGTATATCCAAATTTCATCACGGAACTACATCCAACTTATGAGCTCTCCTTATCAGCTACCTATCTTCTAACAACCACCCAGAAACGCCGCCCTCTTCATCTGGATAGATTTATCACCCTACCTACTCCTTACCGAAACCAACGGAGATGGCTGGGCCGCCGAAAGATTGCTTGTAAAACGATTTACCCAAGCTGGTGTTCTTATGGATGCAGGAGAAGGTTATCGTGCTCCCCATCCGGGAAGATTCCGTCTCATGTTCACTATTGATGAGAGTACGCTTAAAGAAGGTTTCAGGAGGTTGTTATTTCCCCTTCATTCTTATTTATATATACAACTTATACTAACTACATTATTATAGATTATCCGCTATCTTGAAGTATTGATTAGTGAGAATATTGCTAGAATCCAAAATTCTATATTTTTATTTCATTTATTGGCAGCATTAAGTCCCAGACAATAATATGCTCGAAGAGTATAAGAGCCGCGGGTGGGCTGAGAAGATTTGGGATTACACTCATGGTATCTACGATAAAGCTCTTAGCAGAGATGAAAACGCCATCTCGGTCTAGGTTCTGATGCACGTTACCTCGTTATTTTGAAAGAGCAAGCTCATTTCTGTGTTAGCATGTAGCTTCACCGGGGCTAGACCCTAAAATACATGGGCTCAGCTATCACCCAATTACGTACAATACTCACATGTCAGAAATCGATTGAACACTTACACCGAGTGAAACGCTGATATGTTTGTACCCGGTCGTGTATCCGCATATCCATATATATACAAGATTGTAGCTTCCATTTTTTACGACGCGCGAGAATTAGCGAAAGATTTTTTTTTCACGGGGTGATTAAAGTAAAAATCACGATTCAAATATAATTGCTAACCCTAAGCTATCTATATGTTGCTGTGTTTAGTCTTTAGACATGACTAGGCTTGCGGCCAGTCTTCTAGTGTTGTTGGTTCACCAGTGAGAGTGAAGTTGACCACAGATAGTGGTTCAAGGTCGAGCTCCAAGGTATATTGTCCAGGATAAAGAATCTTGTTGCCATTCTCATCTGCTCGCGATAGTGCTCCCAAAGTCAAGATCAGTTCCGTACTTGATGTTGCATTCGGTGCAATGTTGAACACACGAGTATACGAAACAAGAGATTTGTTGGGATAAGGAGAGGGACCATACGCCCCTTTGGCAAATACGAGGGCCACATAGTCAGATTTGGTGGAGCCTACATTCTTCACCCTGACCCTGAGCGCATCTCCTAATGTGCACAAGTCCAGGTACCTGGTGTCTGTCTTTTGACATGTGGCAACAATGTCAGAGATGTTGTATGTTGTTGAGGACAGATCCTGGATCTCCGCGGTGAAGTTAGTGTAGTGTAGGCCGTATCCAAATTCATAGACAGGTACTCCAGTGTACCACTTGTAGGTTCTACCTGGGCTGCTAGAGCTTGGTCGCAGTGACATATCAGTCATATTGATCTCGTCTACATACTCTCCTGGATATTGTGTGAGAGGAAGACGACCAGCAGGAGATACTTTGCCAGTGAGAACATCCAAAAGTGCAACACCTCCAGACTGCCCAGGATAGCCGCCCCAAACGAGCGCAGAGATATTCGAGTTGTTCTTGATGAAGCTAGAATCAACCTGACCTCCACCCATTTGGAGTACAACCATGGGCTTGCCGTATGTTGCAAGATCAGAAATCGGTTGTATCTGATCAGCAGGCCATGTGATGTTCAAGCGATCCAAACTCTCCGCTTCGATGTTGTTATCAATGCCTCCAGCGAATATTATGACATCCGCGGCACTCGGATCATCGGTCATCTGAGCACCCAGTTGCATCGTAGCATTCCAAGGCGATATGAGATATGGAGCAAAGCCCGCATAGTTCCCCTGCATCTGAGTGGTAGCATTTGTCCAATTTCCCAACATGGCAACTGTGGTGCCTGCTCCGATATTGAGAGGTAAGACACCGTCATTTTTGAGCAATACAATCCCCTCTTGTGCTGCTTTGAGGGCGAGTTCCTGCGCATATGGTGTATTGACATCTGACCAGCCGAGTGAACGATAAGGTTGAATCTCAGCAGGGTCAAAATACCCCAGACGAACCAATGAAGAGTACAGACGAGTAAGAGCCTGATCAATCGTAGTTTCCTCAAACAAGCCTTGATCGAATGCGCCTGGGAGATATTTCTGATAGAAATCCCCACAATCCAAATCTGTCTGAAAGTCAATTGATGTCTTTCAAGGAGATAAAGGACGTACCTGTTCCGGCGTTGAGTGCATCAGCAGCAGCCTGCTCCGGAGAGCTAGTGTAATTGTGAGTATCCCAGATATCCTCGACGGCATCACAATCACTGGTAACCCATTGCTGCTCAGCTGTCCAGTTCCAGTGATCCCGAAGAATAGTTTGAAGAAAATAGGAACTAGCACAGGTCGGGACGCCGTTGACTGAGTTGTATGAGCACATTACTGCGCCAACATTGGAGTCTCTGACACAGCTCTGGAAAGACGGAGTGTAATACTCTGAAAGATCTTGTGAAGAGATTTGCGCATCAAATTCGTGCCTGCTATATTAGCTTTCTTCTGATAAGCGCACATTTTGGCTGTTACCTTGTGACCCCATCAGCCGCTTCAAGATCATAGCCTGTCAAAAATATCAGCAACTGGAGGATCTCTTAATCTTGTAGGTTGGTAACTCACCGACAAAGTGTTTACAAGTAGCAACTACACGTTTATACATTGGATCTGCGCCTCCTTGCAATCCATACACGAGCTCATGAACATACTTGGAGATGTGGAATGGATCTTCACCAGGAGTCTCTATGGCAGAATAAGTAGCTAACTCTTAGTCATTCTGAACTTGACATACCTTGACCACGCCCCCATCGAGGATCTTTAAATGGGTTGATGTTTGGCGTCCAGTAATCAAGCCCAGAGCGAAGCGCATTGCTGAAAGCTCTAGCCTCCGTACTGACAACTGTGGCTACATCCCGAATCAATGTATCATCAAAAGCTGCGCCCATAAGAATTGGTTGAGGAAAAGATGTTGCAGATGAGTAATTTCCTGAGTAACTGAACGGCCCGTCTGGGAAGGAGAACGCAACACCGTGGAGAGCTTCCTGCCACCACTGATACGCCGGAAGTCCAAGCCTGGGAATCGCGGGATTCACATTAACGGTGAGGTTTATCTTTTCATCTATCGTCAAGACGTTCACAAAGGCCTGTGCTCTTGCAAGAGGAGCTTGGATGGTCAGATTAACATCTCAAAATGCATCTCGAAATGGCTGGATTACTTACAGGCAGTGGTATCGCAGACGGTGTTATTGCTTAGAGGCCCATTGACACAATCCGGAAAGCCAAAAGCTGTAGCACATCCTGGAGATGCATGAGAGTCATAAGTGACATTGCAGGATGCTGGGTAAGGGTTTGGGTTACTTGCCCAAGCTGTGCCGAGAAAAAGGAAAGATCCCAAGAGATGTGAAGGAGCCATATTGAGAGTGATTTCCAGATCAGTAATCCGCAGGACCACAAGCAGAGACTTAATGCCCCGAACCACAATCTTCTTATAGCTACTTCAACGTTCCGTTTGGGACCCAGACATCGTCATCGACTTCAAAATATGATGACTACTTCTTATGAAGTTACTTATTTCCACTCGATATGGGGTATTTCCATTTTAGCCTGAATATGATTGAAGCCACAACGTGTTATGGCATCGGGACGTTGTGTTGATCGACATCAAACCCGTCCCCCGGTATGTAGGCACTCGGAAAAACTTGCGCGTAGCATCCGATGGTGTGGCTAGCAGATGCGGAGAATTATGGAGCTCGGTGCGGAGAAACCTATTTAGCCAGCGCCCGAGTTTGGTCTTTCATCCCAAGCTCCTTTGGTATTCGTACTAGCAGATTTTTTTGCTGATCTTGACAATTTATTTCAATTCTATCGTCATTTTTGTCCCAGTGAGGGGACAGCACAGGGATCTGCATTTACCCGGTCTTCCAGTTTTGGTCTGTCACGTGCCTGTCTCTATTTATTCGGCAACTAGGTTGAGCAGGCATAGGTGTGGGGTAGGGTAAAGCTCCGGCTCTTCGTAGTAGAAAAACCATGCCGATTTGGCATCATATATCAAAGCTGATCTTTATCATCGAACGAGCAATCCTAAATACCTCAAGATATGAAATATATCTGAGATATTATTGTTAAACATATATCCTATATTCTGAAAGACTATAGTATTCTTATTGTTCAAATATGTTTTGTATATTGAGAGTCTATATCTCAGATCGGCCTGGTTTTTCTACCCCAGAGAGTCCGGTTACGAAATACGGGCTGGCCCGAGTACACACGCTCTACCAAAGGCACAACTTAACACGCGTATTTTCAGCTCAGCCCGGGAACGACAGCAATGCTAGGTGGACATATTAATCTTCACGAATGGTCATGGCGAAAGAATAATTGCAAGAGACTCATCTCAGAGCTCGAATGCGACTGGTAACCATTCCTGGTGCTTAGCTGATCGAATTTATCATACCAAAGAAAATATCCAAATGACATCACCTTTATCGCCCGACCCTCGTCTCCAGGATGGCAGCATCTCAACCTACGACCGCAACCAAATAACCCATCTTCTAACAAGTTACTACCAATTCCTCAGCACCCTTCCCCTTATCGAAGCCACCGATATACTCTATCCTCCCCCCACCGGCTGGATCAACCTCGCCGACTCTACTCTTCCATTTCTTCGTAAAAGCGACGAAGTAATCACCTTGCTTCAACATTTACCCTATATTCGGAAAAAGGGAGAGGCACCGTATCCGAATTCGCCTGACACATTTTGTTTAGATTACCGCAGCGAGGATGTGCAGGTTCCGGCGAAAATTAACTCGCACGAGGCGCTGATGAGTGTCACTAAGAGTGTTCCCGACTGGGTTGTCCCGTTGACCTATCCCGAAGATTCTAATGCCGGGGTGTGGTGGTTGTTAGATACGAGCGATGGTATGCGTATGTCAAGATGTACTTATTATTCCGAGGATGCTGATGTCGATGCTACAATTCTAGGCACAGTAACTGATTGGGGCCGCCACGGATTCGAGAGCGACCATGATTACGCAGAGGATGATCCACGTAGTTGGAGAAATGAATGTGATCGAACGTTCCGCCTGGAAGATTTACTAGAAGAATGGAGAGAGAAATTCGAGAGTTTGGAATGGATTGCTTTTTGGGGGTATGCCTGGGTACATATGTGGTATTGAGTTCCTCCTAAAAAGTGGGCGAATGGTGAACCTTCGGAGGAGGTCCGCGAATCTATAGTATGTATCCAGCTTTTATCCATCTCTTACACTTGTATGAGGGTTTACTGACTCTTGGTTTTCTCTCCGGCTTTTCAGGAAATGCAGAAGATTACACGAGGTTGTGGGTGGCCTGGTAATTTCAAGAGGATCGAATGTAAACAAGCATTACTCGAATGGGAAAAGGGTACTCGTTGTCATCAAGGAAGCTAAATCGTCTCGCACAAAGACAATCACTTGATTGTTCTCGAATCAAAGAGTCTCCAAGACAGAAGGGGTTATAGGCACCTACAACATCATCCGTGTAGAGATTCGCCATCCTCTCATTCGATGGATCAACAGCGGTTTCATCTCCCGAACAGGATGAATCAGAAGGAGTAATTGCATGATCTGGTTGAATGACACCGGAACCTACCCAATTCTGCGACTCTGCCAAGCGCCGCGCATCATCGGTAGTTGACCATAAATAAACTATCTTGATAGAATTCGACATGCCACCGAAGATGGAATCTGCGCGGATAAGTTTGACATATGCAGATATATAATGGCCATCACAAGCAACACTGACATATGCGAAGTAGGAAAGTCACGATATGCAAGCAGAATTCACATGATATGTGATGGAATGCGACACGAAGTGCAAGAAAGGCACTAATCCAGTTGAACAGGTGAATGGTCAACCCAGACAGATGTTAGCTAATACCTGTTGGACCAAAAGTATATATCGAAATTTATGTTGTGCAGATGGAACATTATTGGGTGTCTGCCAGTGGCGAGGTTACCGCAGTGACAATGGTGAGACTGAGGTTATTCCGGGCACGAATCATGAGGAGAAGAAGGGGGACCAGACATCAAACATGCTTCTAGTGGTGCTGATTTGGTTGAGGATGCCAGAGATCTTGCAAAGAATGCAGTCGAAGCTGCAGCTGCACAAGCTGCGCTTAAAATTGCAGCAAATGCTTTCTGTAGAGTTGCTGTACCAGCTCTTTTGGCTCCACTTGAGTTGTTAGAACATGCTATTCCCATAGTTGGTAAGGCATACTTTTATACTTTACAAGCATCAAAGAGAGAGACTCGTCAAATCTAAATTGAATTGCGATAAGTGATGGCAATTTTAGTCGATATTTGACGGAAGAAGAGCTCAAGCGAGAGCTGGGTATCATGAACTGTGCTTGTAAGTCTTGCACAGAGGAACTGGTTGAACTGAAATGGGTATTGAATATAGTCCTGGACTGTGGAACACCTCCACGCTCACCGGCAACCGCGGCAGCTGCCCCAACGACCCACTCAGCTGTCGCAGCGGTGATACACCAAGTAGTGTTCTTGATTCTGGAAGTGCTACGTCTCTATTCTTTCCAGCACCAACATACAGGAGAGAAAATTTGCAGTAAATCAAAATCAATCCATTCAGTCAGTCTTTAATATACAGTTGCATCCAGTTCTAACTAGACGGTTTGAATCTCGTTCGAAATCCTCTTCAATCCATGACACGTCATCTCAAACATCAGTGTTCATTAGCGACAAACACCATGCATTTAGCTCTGATATACCATTACAATCTTGCTCGTAATCCTCTCAGCTGTTACTAATATGTATACAACCCCTTCTTTATCTCCTCCATGATTCCGATTTCCTTTGGTTCCCATCCAAACTCATTCCTTGCCTTTGCGCCTGATGCTCTGTTCTCTGCCGTCAAGAACCTACCAAGTGTTTCTCCAAACTGCGCTACAGCTTCAGCCCTTGTTAAATTACGTATGGGTAGACCCAACGCCTCGGCAATTCCTTCTGACATCTCTCTTGCTGTCACATTCGTGGCGGAGCTAGCGTTGTATACCTCTCCAGATTTTGCCTTCTCCGCGACTAGTAGATACAGACGGGCAGCATCGTCTACATGTACGACTGTGGTATAATTCTTCCCATCATCAACGCACATCACACCCCCTGACTGAAGTGATATATTCATGAAAAGTTTAACCCCGCTACCCCCACGGCCGTATACGTATGGGGCCAATCGTATAGCAGTGATACGAATCCCTTTATCCTTCAGACTAAGTGCATAGTGCTCAAATCTTCCTCGAGTGTTGATTGGATTGGCGTCGATCGCTGAACTCTCGGTGGTTTCAGCCCCGGCAGGGTCCGCGGCCACGATAAGTGTGCCACCAGTAACAACTAATGGCTTGTTGGTACCCTCCATAGATCTGGCGATCGCATCCAAAGCGGCTTTGTCTGAGGGGAAAACATCATCGTACGAAGGCACACTTAAGTCATAACTTGTTGCAAGATGTATGACTATGTCGGCATGTGCACTTTCTTGAGTCAAG
Organism: Clarireedia sp. CPB17; assembly: GCA_002242865.1. Lineage (NCBI taxonomy): Eukaryota > Fungi > Ascomycota > Leotiomycetes > Helotiales > Rutstroemiaceae > Clarireedia > Clarireedia sp. CPB17. The sequence goes on from LLKJ01003431.1 coordinate 12,738, forward strand.
ACATCGTGGGAATTGAGATCACCGCGAACAGGAACACCGCCGAATTTGCGAATTCTTTCGTCAGCACTCTCGCTGCGGGAGAGGCCGTGAACTACATAGCCACTTGCGACAGCAATCTCTGTGATTACAGAACCAACATATCCGCTGGCGCCTGTCAAGAAGATTTGCTTTCCGTCTTGGGTTCTCATTGCGGTAATAATGCTCGAGTGTTGATGGATTCAATGAAAGTCGTATAAGCTGACGAGAGAAGTTCAATGAATGGCTGTCTGATGAGATCCGTAGTAGGGTATTGCAGACCTTTTATATTGAATATCGAACTCGATATATGCCTCATAGACATCATGGATTCAACGAGTTCAATTACAAACTCCATTTATCCCCATTTATCCCCGTTTATCTCCATTATTCACGGGTCGCTTTGTCATTTTGGTCCCTTTACGTGTTACAAAAGCTCGAGACCCATCCTTCGCGCGCATGGCGGCTTCATCTTTGAGGTCAAGCTAACCAGTTTTCGTATTACTCACGAGCTACCCCATGTTCCTCTTCTACATGGACTGTGCATGATCATGCGAATTTATCATAACGACCCACGGGAAAGTAAGTGTTTTTCTTGGAGTATATTGAATCTGATTGATCGAGCTTCAGGTAGGTTCCATTTATCGAAGCAATAAAGCTCTAATACAGTCACTCACGCCTACTGAACCGCATTAAAATGAGGTCCTTAGACTCACATCCGGGTCTTCGTGCTATAATATCCTTCAAACTTTAAATCCGAGATCGTAACTCGAAAAGAGAATGTTCAGAATGTCTGGACTCTGTTTAATTCATGAAAAAACGACGAGCAATGCGAAGAGTCTGAAGTAAGTTTGCACATCATAAGGCTGTTGATACAAAATCGCGGGGTTCGATAATGCGGGGCAGGAACAGCCGTTTGAGCTACATGCTCCCTGGTTGATAAATGCTACGAGTACTGCCTCAACTTCTAGCATCAGGATAAAACTTATAGCTAGGCCTTTCACTAGGTAGCGGTCAGATACTTCCAAATAATTAATTAACATTTGATGGTATCTAAACATTTAATAATATCATTGAACACTTAAGTCGTAAAGAGAGTATTGAACCCCGATTTCGTTGCATCCCCCCTTACACCACCTCCGCTATTTATATCATTAATTCATATCGATCCCACCGTAATTCGTACAATCGTCCCCGTCCACCTTTCCCACGTCATTTATCCCTCCAATTCCATCTAGCTCGATGCAGGTCTCAACATCTCCTCGTGTTGTGCTTGAGGTCCCATCTCACTCTTGTGACCATTCTCTTTCCTGAAGATATCACTCTCCGAAACAGGACTGAATACCTTGCTCCATCTTCCGTGAATAAAGTCATTAGCAGTTACCAAGCTGCTTCGCAAGTTCTCCTTGACCAATTGACTTGTAGGCTGACTGAAGATAACATCGATTTCCTCCAGTGTCTTGTTCTTGGTTTCTGGCATGAATAGAACTTGATAGAACCAACCTACAACAGCAATACCGCCATAGAAACCTAGTGTAAGACCAATATTGGACATAGCAGCCTGCATCTCAGCGAAGAAGTAGGTGACAAGGAAAGAGCAAAGGAAGAGTAAGGTATCGGAACTTTCCATTCCATAGGATCGAAGATATGTGGGATAGACCTCTGAAGGAATGACCCAGGTTAAGCAAGCATAAGAACCGAAGAAGCCCTCATACAATATGAGACCAGTGATATAAGTACCCTGGGATCCAGCTTTGTTCGAGATTGGAATAAGATAAGAGCAACCGATGATGACAAGTCCGATGAAGAATCCGGGAAGCATGGCAATAGCCCAGAAACGACGACCGAACTTCTCCATATAGAGAATAGCTGGGATGGTACCGATGAGCAAAGAACCACCGCCAACCAAAGACATGAAAACGGATTGCTTGTCATCGAATCCGACCTGCTTCATGAGAGTGGCCATGTAGTACTGAATGGCGTTAATACCAGTGAATTGTCCAAGGAAGATCATGACGTTGGCGTAAATGATTGCACGTCTAGCTCTGCCGACAGTGAAGAAGTCTAGCCATGCGAATCTTTTGCGAGAACCTTCCATAGCTCTCTCCGAGTCAACAGAGTGTTTCATGACGAAAAACTCTTTGCGAGCTTCATCATCAGTACCACGAATGCGCCTCCATACAGCCCATGCATCAGCGGTCCTTCCTTTGTGCATCAAGAAACGGGGAGATTCGGGCATGAACAAAATACCAACAAACATGACAGTGGAGAAAATGAGGGAGGATCCCAACATATATCTCCAGCTTCCAGATTTGACATTGACGAATATTGCGGCGACAACATATCCAAATACCTCTCCTAGTGCAATCATGAATTGATAAAGCGAGACGAGGTTACCACGATATTTGCTCGAGACGGATTCAGCAACGTAGACAGGAACCGTTCCACCCTCTAGACCCACACCAAGACCCAAGATGACACGTCCTGCCACCATCATTCCGAAGTTAATTGCGCCAGCTTCCAGAGCTGCGCCAATAGTATAGAGAACCAGAGACCAAACGATGGCTTGCTTTCGTCCGACGGCTTCGTTGAGGGGACCGAGCATCAATGCGCCTCCAACAGCACCCAGAGGAACACCTGAGCTAACCAAACTAACTTGTTTTGTGTTGAGATTGAGGGATTGAGGCATATATAAGTTGGCACCGGAAATTAAAGACTGATCAAGACCAGAGAGGAGACCACCCATGGAGGCAAAAGCTACAAGAAGCCTGAAGATTGTTAGTTGCATTGACGGAACAAGATAAGCGACGGAAACGGCTCACCATGTATAATGCCTGGGGTCTTTGAAGTTCAATTGAAACCTATCGCTGAAGGATTTTCCGCGGGCTGTAACCTCATCCTCCAAATCCTGGACCTCAGCATCAATAGTCTCCATATCACCTGCGGCCGCAATTTGAAGCGCTTCCCATTCGGATACGCGACGATTGATATGTTTAGGTCGGGCAGTAACACCCTTTTCGTCACCAACGCTATGCTTCTCATCATCACTGAGGTTTGCTGGAGTCCTAGCCTCAGTGTGTGCTGAAGAACTAATGCCGTCGGAGTCGACCGCCTTGGGAGGATGGTCCGCCATGGGAGGATGGTCCGCCATGTTGGGAGGTAAGACGATATACAGAGGAGTATTAAGCAGGATATAATAACGAAAAGAAAGATATGTCTCGAGCAGAGGTGCTCTTTTCGTTCCAGATATTAGGTACTGCTGGAAGAAAACAAGAAGAGGATAGAATGACAAGGGAAAAAGCAAATGTGTAGGATGGGGATGTTACTCGAAGATATATGAATTGAGTGGGGATGATTTTGCATGACTAGCAAACCCGACAATACAACTACTAAATACCAAGGTGCCATGCATGATCTTGTTCTTCCTCGACTAGAAATTGTCTCCAAATATGCAAGATTACCTTCACATTATTTCCTATAAAGGAATGGTTGTAGAAGGATACTGAGTTTGTTGTTTTTTTGCCTCGTGAGCATCCGAAAAGAGATGCAGTTAAGCGCGGACAGGCTAAACCCCAAATCTCCAAGTTCTCCAAAATCTCCAGAAAAGCAGGTGCCCCTGGGGTCTCCTCTGCGCACTAAGCTCCTCGACCTCCATAACAAAGCTTTGAAGAGAGTAAACAGTCAAAATTTTGTGGGGTCTATCGGGGTCTGGAGAGTGGAGGGGGTGGAGTGCAGCTCTGCTGGATGAATTTCGGGACATCGATGAACCTGCTTTGGTTAAGACTCGCCAACAGCTTGTATGCGTTTCTCGAGTAAGCCGGTGCTGCTTAACGTCAGGGATAAGGCCATCCGCTTCGCGATAAAGGAATAGTTGTGGTCGGTGTCTGGCGGATCATCGGGAGTTGGTGTGCATCGCGAGGGGCAGTCGAGATAATCAAATGGCACGACAGGAGATCCCTGAAACTTCCACAAAACCAATTCCCTACATGATTCGTCACTCGCTAAAATCTTCGCACTAATTACATGTTCATCGCTCGGAGAGGTTGTTTAGCTCTAGTCGTACAGTGCGAAAACAAAGTAGCCATGATATTTTGGGATTTTGGGAGACGGTCCCAGGGAAGACAATCCACAAAGACGCCGAAAGGACCGTGATGTGATAATGTACAGAGTAGGCTCCTCCGAACCCCACTCGGTCCATCTTGTGCTGTTGGATGCTGAATAGCAATCTGGAGGAAGTCGCAGCATTGATTTTGTGCTGTTGTGCTGTTGTGCTGTTGTGCAGCTGTGCCGTTGCGCTGGTTGGAGACATCTCGAGACTGCAAAGACTTCAGTGGATGCATATCTGGTGTATGTTCATGATTACAGTACGGAGGCCCCGAGAGGCTGCAGAAATGCTTCTGATAATGATCTTCATACTGCACGGCTACGGCTTTTGCTCTCGCAGGAACTACAGCACATCGGGTTAACACTCGGGCTAGCAGTAAAGCTTCGCTCCATAAACTTGCATGGCCAAATGTTAAGTCGACATGATCGAGAGAACTTTTGTGGGTAAGTCAACAGTTTTCACGCATATCCTTGCCTGTTCCACCGTCCCACTCAGCTATGGTTCAGCCATTTATTTTTTTATTTTCTTGACAAAAGTTTATTGACACCAAGGAGAAGAAACGGTACGGTAGTGGGCACCGTTTCCGTTGCTTGGCAAGCTTCTCAAGCCTTTCCACGCTTAACGAGGTGAAGGGTGGCGTTTACAAGCATTCGTAGTTGGAAAAATTGATGCTGCTCCAACGTCACAACAAGCCCGTTCTCGAATTTTGGTCAATCTGGAAGACGCAAAGAAGCTTCTCTGCATCCGTACTTCGTGGAATAAACTTTTTAGCGGTGACAGGCGGCGGAAAGTCCTCGCCACTCGGTCAGAATGTGCGTAGATTGGCTTGGTCGATGTTAGCTCCTGCAGGACTTTCTCCATCTACCCACAAAGAGCCCGAAACTAATTGCGGCCGTTCTCCACCGAAACATTCAGGTCAATTGACGAGGTTGTGACCTCCTAATGTACAGACTGTTCTACTGCATGCAATAACCATACAACTCCTACTTTGGTAAAGATGCTGAGCCGATTTCGCAATCTAAACCCATACTTCGTACTTATCGAATCAGCCGAGCCGAATGTCGCTCTTGCACTGACGGTCCAAGCACGCACCACCCTCAACAAAACATTTTCATTCACACGTGAGGTTGGTCTTACATCCGAACAGTTCCACCCCTCAGTTCCACCCCTCATTATTGCTCCAGTCTCCAGATTGTTCAGGTACCTCCGCCGCCAACGACCGAATGAACTAGATATAGTTCCCCATGGTTTCAAACCAACTCGGCACGATATCCATCGCAACACCCATTTTCGCAAGGCCAAAACATGTATCTCAACCCAACGGACCGTCATCATCATAATCTTTGGCCCTCTTATCGTTCTTCTTCTTCCTCTTCATGACGAACCATTCTGTTGCGAGTGTGAACCCTGCCCAAATTACTCCTGACGCTACGAGTTGAAACGCATATGCGGCAAACAGAGTTGTGCCATTCGGCATCGTGAAGCCGACGTTGTAGATGTCGTTCAATTCACCTGTACTTGTACCTGCATATGCTCTGACAATTAATCTCAACATGGCCTGCTCAATCGGCATAGCAACAACAGCAGCACAAAGGTCTTTTAGTCCTTCCGCAGCAAGAATGATTGGGAGCATCGTGAGGCCGGTGATCCTGTATTTGGTTCCGCTTGAACTTGGCGGCTCATTCGCGCTCCTCAATTCTGCAGACCATGACCCATATGAAGGTTCGACTACCGTGGCTGCGGTGTCATCGACATCAAAACTGATAAGTGTCGGTTGTGCCAGATCAGCATCATCGTCCTCATGACTCTCAAACGAGTCAACAGTCTCTCTACGAGGTCGAGCTTCAGTGCGTTCCAATGCAGGTAATCCTTCCAGGGCGCGCAAAGTTTGTTCGTCCTCACTCCGGATCGATGTGGTCTCTTCTATGGCGTCAGGGGTATCATATTCCATAAATGGCACCGTGATATTCATTCCCGAAAACATACTTTCACCCTTTGGTCGTGGCAAAGATTTATAGATAGGTCGATAGAGGAGGAACGATAAGATAGCCTTAAACTTGCCATGGAACGCTACCATTAGCATAGGAATTGCGGATCCTCCAACTGAGACCATCCAGGAAATTATGGATCCAAAATGTGCAGATGGGAGAGGTAAGGGTCGAAACGGTGAGGTCTTCGAGAATGGAATGAAAAACCCGAGTGGAGGTAGGATACGACTGGAGGCAAACACATCCACCTGCTGCAACATAGCAAAGGTGCGTAAGTGAAGTGTCAACCAATAGACACCATGCGCAAGACTACGAAAGTTAATCTTGAGACATGAAACGGGTCAATGTACTCACAATTTTTCTAGAATGTTTTTGACCCAGGTTTGACTGGAGCTGAGAGGTCTTTCATCCTCACCAAAAACACCATCCAGGACGGTCTCCAGAACAAAACTAATCCATTCAATGCCATGGTAAGCAAGGACTGCGGGTAATCCAGTGAACACGATGTTTGAGAGGGATCGGCGAGCCCTTTCTCGACGAATCAGTGCAAGAACTCCGACGTCCGAATACGATTTGTAAAGCTAGAGTAGTAAGTACAGCAACGTATCAGACAAGTGTGCATCCTCCTCACCAACACCCGACGCCTAAACCCAAGTACTCCCCATACACCAGCCACCATAATGGCCCGCTCAGTTTCCATTAACTTGAGTCCTTCATACGTTTCTGCGTCCTTTTCTTCTCGAAAGGCTCTTGCAGCTCGCCTCACCGCAGTCAAGTCTTCAACAATTCCAGTTGCTTGCATCACTTCGTTGGCGGCTCGAACATTCTCCCGTTCTCTACGTTTGGTTTCGGGATTTCTTGGATGGCCATGTTGATCATATTGCTGGGCATTTGGCTGTGTGTCTGTTATATCAGGTTGTATTAGAAGATCTTCATATGGCGTTCGACCCTATGAAATAGTCAGAGTATGTCAATGGGGAAATAGATTTGAGAACATTGATGGTAGCTTGTGAGTCGTCGAAGATGCAGACCATGTGGGAAAGAGAGCAGAATGGAGTAGAGAAAAGAGATTGGCGCCGGACGATGACTATGATAAGTGTACGCAAGGAAATAGGATGTATACCAATGCCCAAGCAGTCAAAGATTCTAACCTCCCCATGCTGGTGGTCAGTGAAGTTCTGAGATGAGTTTCAGCGCATTTTCTTCTAAAGCTTCCACAATTGAGGTTTTCGACACCATGTTCCAATCGCAAAGCCAACACCACTCATGAATCCCAACCGGGTTATGTGTTGATTGAAGGCAGATCGCTCTGCATCCAGAAATCGTGTTACTTCAGGCCTTGCGAATAACTCATAAATAACACTGAAGAGGATGGGAGCGAACAAAAGGTTCAGAAGTACGACATGCACGTGATCGTGTAGCTGCGCTAAGATAGAGCTTTCAATTGCACCCTTGTCTCAAAATATTTTTCTGAGAGAAAAGATTGGCGACGAGGATGCGAATAACTTCAACTTGGAAAAACTCCGTGTAGCGTTCGACCAGTTCTCAATAATTCTGCAGCCTTTCGCAATGGCAGGAAAGGCCCCTTATAAGACTACCTTCGAGCCGGAGCGTACAATCCAGCCAATCTATACTGGAGGAAGTGTGGCACTTGACAAGACTGGGCGCATTCTCGCAACAACTCTTGGTGAAGATGTCTTAGTGACAGACTTGAATACGGGAAGGGAGCTGGCCAGAATAGAAGGGGTGAGCCAATTGGTTGTGAAGATACTGATTGTTTGGCTGACGGCAAATTATAGGATGGCGAGGTAATTTCGACATTAAGTTGTATGTTGGAGAGCTGGAAAAGCTTGCGGCAATGTTACTGACAAATTTCATAGTGACACCCTCCGCTTCCCACCTAATCACCTGCTCGAGGTCTCTATCTATGCGAATCTACTCCCTAAAGCCATCTTTATCCTCTGCCCTTGCACTCAACTACGAATTACTTCGGACCCTCAAACCACATACAACTCCCGTTGTCGTTCTAGCCGTTGATCAAACAAGCACACTATTAGCGACTGGAGCTGCAGATGGAGTGGTGAAAGTTTGGGATATTGCTGGGGGATATATAACACATACATTCCGAGGTCCTAATGTTCTAATATCTGCCCTACATTTCTTCGAACTGGTCGCAAGTGGAAAAGATGAAGAGTCCGGTATCTCAACACGCAATAGAAAAACAGAACGTCGAAAAGGTCAAGCTGAAGAGAGTGACGCCGCGAAAGGTTTTCGTCTGGCCTCTGGAAGTCAAGATGGGAAAGTTCGGATCTGGGATCTATATAAAAGGAGTTGCGCCTCCGTGTTAGACTCACATGTATCGGATGTACGAGCACTGGATTATTCTCCGGAAGAAAATGCTCTTCTTACAGGAAGTCGCGACAAAACAATAATGTGGTGGGATGCAAAAACTTGGAAGATTCGTAAAGTCATACCGGTGCTCGAGGAGATTGAAACAGCCGGCTTCATAAGTACTGGCAAATTCACATTTACGGGGGGTTCTAGTGGGGGGGTGCGCGTTTGGCAAACAGAGAACGGCAAGGAAATGACACAAGCTCAGGAAAGTGGTAATGAGGCTGAAGCTATCGTCAATGCGATCTCATTCCCTAATCTCCCGTTTATTTTATCCATCCAAGCAGATCATACCCTGGTCCTTCATTCTACGGAGCCGGTCGAGAATGCGAACTCAGCTGCTACCATTCCGCCTCTGCCACAGATCAGGAGGATCTCTGGTACACATGACGAGATCATTGATTTGGGGTTCCTTCTTCCTGACCAGTCCCTACTCGCGCTTGCAACAAACTCGGAGGAGATCAGAATTGTGTCGCTCGTTTCAGACTCGTCCCAATCGACAACCGAATCCGCTCAATACTTTGGTGCCGACGTTGCTCAGCTAAAAGGTCATGAAGATATTATTATCTGCCTGGATATCGATTGGTCGGGCCACTGGATCGCTACAGGTGCAAAAGACAACACTGCTCGTCTATGGCGCATAGACCCCGAGAATTCATCTTTCACTTGCCATACCACGTTCACTGGCCATGCCGAATCACTAGGCGCGATCGCACTTCCACATACACCCCCACCCGAATCATCGAATATGTACAAATCGCCTTTAGAACATCCGCCTACCTTTTTGTTGACTGGGTCGCAAGACCAAACCGTCAAAAGATGGGATATCCAAGATCAAAATACAGGTCGAAAAGCACCCCGAGCCCTATACACAAGGAAAGCTCATGATAAGGACATCAATGCGTTGGATATTGATCATAGCGGCAAGTTCTTTGCATCTGCATCGCAGGATCGAACAGTCAAAATCTGGTCAGTTGATGAAGGAGAAGTACAAGGTGTACTAAGAGGCCATCGACGTGGTGTTTGGTCTGTTAAGTTCGCACCAAAAGATACGCCTACTATTGTAGGAGAAAACGGTCCAGCTGCTGGTAAAGGCCTAGTTCTTACAGGTAGCGGAGACAAGACTGTCAAGATCTGGAGCTTATCTGATTACAGCTGTTTAAGGACATTCGAAGGCCACTCCAACAGTGTGTTGAAAGTAGCTTGGCTTAAGTTACCAAACCCAGAGGATCGAAATCGTAAGCACACACAGATCGCTACAGCTGGTGGTGATGGGCTTGTGAAAGTATGGGATACTACAAATGGAGAAGTTGAATGTACACTAGACAATCATGAGGATCGAGTCTGGGCTTTGACTGTTCATCCAAAGACAAATATGATTGTTTCCGGTAGCGGCGACTCGACCATTACATTCTGGAAAGACACTTCGGCAGAGACACAAGCTACTAGCACTGCAGTAGCGACTCAATTCGTTGAGCAAGAACAAGAGCTGCAAAATTACATACACGCCGGATCTTACCGGGAAGCAATAGTTCTTGCACTTCAACTCAACCATCCCGCTAGATTATTGTCGTTATTCACGTCCGTGGTAACAGGAAATCCTGAGGAGGGTAGTCTCTCTGGTCTTAAAGCTGTTGATCTAGTACTTGCCTCATTATCCGATGAGCAAATTTTTGCTCTTCTGCTGCGATTACGCGATTGGAACACCAACGCAAGAACGGCCTCAGTCTCACAGCGTATACTATCAACGTTGGTGAAGAGCTATCCCTCCTCGCGGTTATCAGATCTCAAAATAAGAGGCTTGCAAGGTCAACGAAGCTTAAAAGAAGTTCTGGGCGCCCTCAAAGTATATACGGATAGACATTACAAGAGAATGGAGGAACTGATTGACGAAAGCTATCTTGTGGAATACACTTTGAGGGAAATGGATGGTATTGGTTTTGCGAATGGATATGATGAAGTAGCGAGATTGGATGCGGAGAAAGACACGGTGATGGTTTAAAGGATTGCATTGTTCCTTAGCTTACGTTCCTCCTTACCTTATCATTTATCGGCGATATTAGGTGGTGTACCTACCTTCGATTTGTATGGATTATCTATTGGTAATTGTCAAATTCGATACTAACTTTGAATCTCATCGGCCTCGCAACCAGTACACTTATGAATCCATCTTCATGATACGCATAAATCTTGTTACGGTATAAGCTCCTCCCGATGCACCACGGCCTAATTGAAGAGGGTCTTGCTGCAAGTAGGTTTGTTGTACTGGATTTCCTTATCCACATCATCGTAGTCACTTGATTTCAAGATTGTATGGTAAATAATTACAAGAATCATATGGTAATATTTTCGAACTATTATAATATACAACTATATAACACTATACACTTATGGTGACCGAAAAGTTCTCAGAGAGGGCAGTTCATCCTCCGCAGGGTTTTCACCCTTCGCCTGCAGATCCGCCGCAATCTCATCAACATCCTTCCATACCCTTAGGATATTCTCACCCACAATCTTTCTAGCATCACTGTCGCTGATGCCACACTTCAACAACTCAGCTATCAAATCGGGGTATTTACTGACATCGTCCAGACCTCTAGGGGTAGAGAAAATGCCATCAAAATCGCTTCCAAGACCGACGTGATCATATCCAATAAGATCCCCAATATGCATAATGTGCCTCGCAACATGCTCCAGAGTTGAATTTTTGGGGTAAAAATCAGGTACACCATTTAGATTCGAGGAGTTTGCCACACAAGATACGAAATCAGGAGAGAAGTTCACCATGACGACACTGTTTCTTTCCTTGACCAGCTGAAGGATATCGTCCGGGACATTTCGAGGATGAGGACAGAGTGCATAGGAGGACGAATGACTATAGATAACTGGAGCGGCACTGCCATCCCACCCTTCTCCTGCTCCAAGGACGTCTCTCATGGTATCTTGACTAACATGAGAGAGGTCAACGATCATTCCGAGGCGGTTCATTTCATGAATAAGTTTGCGACCAGCTGGAGAGACTCCTCCCCAGTAAGGAGTAGATTTTTCTATTCCACCACCAGGCAGTTCTACAAGAGCTGCATCTGCATATGCGTTGTGGCAATTGTGAGTCAAGGTCGCGTATCTGACACCAAGATTGTAGAAATGGCGGAGGTTTGAGTAAGAGTTGCCGATCTGATGAAGTCCTTCAATAATATAAGGAGATATCAGCTGCCCATTCTTGAACGCAGTACGAGCAGTGCTGCTGTTTCCGGGTAGAGAGAAGTGGGATGGGTAAGCAGCTTGAAGGCGAGCAAGCACATCCAATTGCGTCAAAGTAAAAGCAACAGCTGGATAGGGTGTGTTAGCATGAGAATGGTACCAGCATAGTAATTGGCTCACGAACAGTCGGCATAATTTTCATCAGAGAAGTTGGACCAGTTTGAAGGACATGGAACGAATGCACTCCAAAATGCACCTCCATTTTTCCCGGCCTTGAGCCGTGGAAGGTCTACATGGCCAGTCATTCCACCATTTTCGAACACATTCTTAAATTCATCATCGTAAATGTGATTGTTGTAGGCGAACCGAATGAGAATAGCCAGGTCATTGTGGCCATCTAGGACGTATCAGTTGAAAGTATACGAATAACAGAATACCAGACATACCTATCAGCGGCGTATCAGTCAGGATTCTGTCGACCCTCTCCTGAATGGATAGAGGTTCTTGATGCCCCAAACGCCAACGATGATCAAATAAACCACCAAAGAGATTGGTGGGCAAAAACAGCATAGTAAAAATAATGGCGGAACATAATGCTAAGACCACAGTCATCGAATCATTGAAGGTTTTTCGGGATTTCCGTGCGGCATGGTCTGTCGTATTCGCGACATTGTGGTTGATGCCCAGTGGATGACTGTCTCGGATTCCCGGCATCCCCTTGTCCCTGGGTAACAAAGGGTCCTGCTCGGTATAGAACATGATATCGAAGTTGTAAATGAAAATACAAAGGGTGCCGTCCAATGCTGGATATCTATGTGAGAAGGTACAGTAAGGAGAGTAGAAACGCGGCGCGATAAGAGTATTGCACGTGTCATCCCCATCTAATCGCCGCGACCTTCCCCCTTCATCAAACCGTCAGACCGTTTCCCCAAGATTTAAAACGAGCGCTAAACTGCTTCCATTGATTTTTCCCGCAATTTCCCAAGTTGAGCTATTTTTATGCCGTACCGGCTGCGTGTTCGTCGCTTAACCTCAGATACGAGGCCACTAGCCCGCGTCACTGCTGGGTCTTCCAAGAAATTTGCACGTTTAAAGCAATAAAATCGAGTTCATTTAACGTTTGAGCTGTGTTATTTGACTGGCTAGCAGCCTTATATGAACGCTCCTCTCTTTCATGCTCTTCATTCAGTCCATCAGACATCGTATCCGCATTCACTTCTATTCTCGACACAGACAGCATTAGTTGGGTCAGCTGGTGTTCACCTCAATTAATCAATCCTTTCTCTCGACCTCGAACTTCTCTATTCAGCACCACGGATTGCGCGCTTGCTCCTGAATCCTTTCCCTGGCTGGCCTTTTCTTCCACCTCAACGCAAACACTTCCCGTCGTTCGTTAAACTCTACGAAAATATTCTCCCTCTACACAAATATTCTCGAAGGACGCAGGTTCACATTTCCTTCCCGCGTCTCTCTTTACGGTAACATACTGCGCCGGAGTTTCGACATTCACCAATCATGCCTAATTTTTCGGATTCTTTCTGGTCGGGGGACTATGCTGGAGGTAAGGGGTTTGGTCTGCAGATGTTACCATGCATGGAAAAGCTAACGTTCACTTCCCTATCTATAGGTCTCGGCGTTTTGTTCGGTAAACTCCAACAAGGCGTCGCTGAAAATCAACAGGTTCTTACGATCGCGCGAATGCGAGCGGAAGCTGAGGAATTGTATGGCATGAAATTAGGAGATATCGGGCCTGCTACGGATAGAATACAGGGTGGTTTTGGGAGAGATGATGGAGCTAGTGTTCGAAAGGTAGAATCAATCTTGCTCGCCCCAATGGGAGTCTGCGACTGACAGATATCTAGGCATACGATGGAGTACGGACGGAAATGGAGGAAGCTTCGAAAAGCCACAAGAAAATTGCGCAGAGCATTCGAGACTTGGTTGTTATTCCATTCTCACGTTGGTGTGATGCGCACGAATCCCGAGTACAGAATTCGCAGGACGATCTACAAGCACGAATAAAACTTCACGATAAGCAATCAGAGTTAGTCAAGAAGCTGCGAAGTCACTACTTTAACAAATGTCGCTTAGTCGAAGACATTGAAGAGGAGAACAAGCTTGCTTTCCAGGATCCAGAGACGAGCCCCAAGAACAAAATTCCAGAGATCAAAGTAGGAGACAAGGAGGAGGAGGAGGAGGAGTCCCTGGAGATTGGCGATGAGCTCTATAGCTCGGAACAAGTCAAGAAAATGCTCACCCATCTCTTGCAGACTATCAAGCTGGTAGACACTAAGGTCCCAATTCTTGGCACATATCAAAACACAACAGCAGGTGCAGATATTGTGGAATATTTCCAGAAGCATATGGGCGCAACGAGCGTTAGTCATGCTGAACGGATGGGTCAAGATATGGTGTCGCATGGATTCCTCCGGTTGATTGGAAATGTTGGAAACATCTTCGCCAATAGCTCCAAAATGTTCTACCAGTGGCGTCCTAAGTGTTTTCAACTGACAGGCGTTCCAGAGAAAAAGCAGCCGCTGGGTCGCACATTCTCCATTGCCTCGAATTCCGACTACGCAGAATCTCCTGTCGTTGGTAATCTCTCCGAATACTTGGCGGGCTGGAATCCTTTGAACACCCAACACCCCAACGAAACTCCTGGCGATCGTCTTCGAAGAGAGGCCGCGGAAGCGGACGAACGATACAAGCAAGGTGTCAGGAAGCTAGATCACTTGAGATGTCAGTTGGAGGAAGCTATCATCGAGCACCTTAGATACCTTGAGCGTTGCGAACTTGACAGACTCAAGGCTATCAAAACCATCATCCTTGATTTTTCTGGAACCATCAGCAATGTCATTCCAAGTCTGCAATCTACAGTTGATAAGATGATGCTATACCAGGAGACTGTACAGCCGCTAGGTGATCTCCGATATCTCCTGGAGAATTACCGAACCGGTGGCTTTGCACCAAAAGTTACTGTTTACGAGAACTATTACAATTCTGCAGACGAACAGACTTTTGGGGTGGATCTGGAAGCTCGAGCTCGCGGGGACAGAAAACGAGTTCCCGTCATCATCACCACGATCCTTACGTTCCTTGATAACCGGTATCCCGATCTTGAAGGTGACGAAGCCAGAAGAAGTGTATGGCTGGTCGATGTTCCCCTTCACCAAACACACAGAGTCCGAGACGTTCTTAATACCGGCAAGTCATTTGGTACCGAAGTTCTGGAGCCTTTCGAAATCCCGATCATTGCAAGCGTACTCAAATTATATTTGTTAGAGTTGCCTGGTAAGTTCCTTATCCCTATATTCCATTCTAGACTAACATGCCAGATTCTCTTGTCTCGTCTCACGTTTACGAAATTATGAAAACGATTTACTCTACACCAGCATCCGAATCCACTGATTCAACCCGAATTTCCGTTCTACAGAATACCCTCAGCCAACTTCGACTGGCTAACATCGCTACGCTCGATGCGCTCATGACTCACTTCACGAGATTAATTGAACTTACTTCCGCCGACGAAGCATATGTATCACAGCTTGCAAATATCCTTGCACCTTGCATTCTACGGCCAAAAACAGAAACCTCTATGACAATGGAGGAGAAATACTCATATAGACTTATTCGCGATCTGTTCACACACAAGGATGCCATCTTCACTGAGCTGAAGCGGGCCTCTTCTCTCAATCATGCTGGGAGTGTTGACAATAGAAGACCAAGAGCTATCAGTACCGATGAGAGCAACCGCAAAGCCAACATGGAGGCTAGACAGCGAGCCATCATTGCGGCAGGTGGAGCAAGGAGTCGCGCTACTAGTCCGGCACCAAGTCCACGTGGCCATCGTAGGGAAAGAAGTTCGGGTCCCCCTCCAGCAGAGACCCGATTTCCCGTCCAAACTTCTCCCACCGCAACAACCGATAGCGCCAGAAACTCTCGTGGTAGTGTAAGACAGAGTCTCGAGGTCCCGTCATCAGCTGAGGCTAGTCCGGTTGTTGAACCTAAAACACCATTGTCACCGATAGCGAATGGAACTGAGCCTACTGTTACAAGCGCTACCTACATGCCTGGTTCTGCAGATGTCTTGGACGAAATCAATGTGGAGAAGAGACGCAGTCTTCCAGCTGTAGAGAAGCGTAATAGTCTCGGGCGTTCAGGTCCAGCCTCATCACGGTTCTCTGGCAGGAAACCAATTGGTTTGGCACGAATGAGTCAAGATTACGCAGCGAAAAGAGAGAGTGTTGGAAGTATCGGAGAAGAACCAGAGAGTAGGGTGGGCGTCAGCCTGACGGATAAGCCCATGGATGATTAGAAGGCGTACATGTATATGGATGAGCGACATGTTGAATGAGAATTCTGTACGATAATCCGATATCTGCTAGCAGGATGGTCATTTGATACCCTTCCTATTTTTTCATTTGTATCCTTTCTAATATGACCACTGTTGCTTCATTTTTCCATTCACTTAGCTGGTGAATATGGCATCTCATCCTTGTATATATGTATAACAAGCACTCGATGTCATCAACCGAACCTGTGATATATGATTCTACCTCTTTGTCGATACTCTCAACGCAGGGTTCTCTTCACTGTCGTACAAACTGGAGATACCTCGGTGAACAGTTGGGCGTTCCGCAATACGGGCAATCCATTGTAGTAAACATGGAAACTCTGCCATGTCCTCGTCAGTGAATTGCGCAGACCTCCATGATCGAACCCATGGCCAAGTTCCGATGTCGGCGATGCTGTATTTGCCTTTTCCTGTTCCCGCAAGATACTCCCGTGGTACGCTAGTCCAAAGTCCGGAGAGGCGGGCTTCAAGCACATTATAAATGCGCAGAGTTTCAGTTCTAAAGCGTGAAATCGCATCTAGTGATATTCGCTTAGCACTTGTTTGTATAATCCTTCCAAGCTCTGAGATACCGAACTTCCTATGCAGCCGCGCCCCAAAGTAAAACACTTACAAGGAACGTTCTCGGGTGCGGATTTGCAGAAATGGTTGTGCTGTCCTTGATTTGGCTGGCCGGATGCTTGCCAGAGAAGAAGCCATTGTACCGCTTCACTATGCTCGCGCTTATTATCAAACCCAAAGATGTTATCTTTATCAAACATATCTACGAGATATAGAAGTTCTGCAGATGATTCTATGACCGGAAAAGGTGGAGTTAATGTGTTGTCTACCAGGACTGGAATTTTCCCTTGAAACGAGCATTTTAGTAGCCAACCACCAAAGCTGAAGTTTTTCATACCATTGGGATTGAGGTGTAGGAACCAGCTTTCCTTCTGCTCATCCGTCTCGAGATCAATTAAGCTTGTTGTCCACTCAGTTCCGTAAGCATCCTTGAGTTCTTCAAGCAAAATTTGCACCTTCTTTCCGTTGGGTGTCGATTCGGTAATCAAATGGAGTCCCTATCTCCGATTCAGTTTTGGAGTACCCGGATTGTAAGTACAACCTCGGACAGCACACTTACTGTGGCATTTCTAACCGCTGCTGGGGTATCAGCAGTGTAAACTTCCGGCATTGCTGAATTTATGTATAGATCTCGTCTTGGTCGATGTGAAAATTGTAGAAGGGGAGTGGCATATAAAATAGTCGGGGAAATACGAGTTCCTCCCTTGAGTATTTCTCCGCTTGCTGCTTCTAAGCACGCAAGAGAAAAATTACCGGTACCTGTATAGCGAATCAAACTGCTCCAAAGCTTGCACTGCCCTCTGAACGGGCGAGCAGCGACAAGGATACACTGCACGCAATTGTCGCGTTGGATGACACCTAGACTGGCCCCACTCCAACCATTGAACCAGATTTTCAAGTAATAAGGCCAATCAATATCTCAGCAGCCCCGAGGACCATGGGATAAAAGCTTTGGGGCAAGATATTATTACCGGTGTCACTCAGTCCTGCTTTCATAAAATAGGAGAGTCCAAGGTAGCGTTGGTAACGGAATATAAAGATAAATATATATCCGGTTCACATGGCAATCACACAGGAGAAGGGTGACATTCGACTACGGTATGCTACGGTTGGCGGAGCGGGTCACGGGCTTCTAGATACACATACGCAGTATCGCAATTGATGTTTTGAAGGAGCAAGTAAGTGTTATTGAGAGATATATCGACCTGCGGTTCTTGCAACCGACATGGGATCGCAGGGACCTCCTAGTTTGCTTCTAGATACCTGCACGTATCGGTGTTCGAACCCAAAGGATCGCATTTGCGCACTTGTAGGAATGGCATGGGACGGTGGAGATGCAGTACGGGAGTCGAAGTACGATAAATCTGCGGATGACATCTTCATTCTCGCTGCTGCATTTTTAAGTAGCAGATATGGCTACCTCGATATTTGGATACAAAAAGAAATTTTTCCTCCAGATACGATCAAGGTCGGCTGTTTCGCACTATCTTTGTAGGTTCCAGACCGATTAGTCAATCCTGGGTTTAAAAGCTTTCAAAGAAGCAACGACAACCCATCGTGCAAATGGGATTTCCAAAGCCAGATTCTCAATATCCGCAGACTATCAGACTTTGGAGGTGCGTGGATGTCAGATCATCAATCGGAAAACTATCTGAGAGGGAAACGGACTTCAAGACAGAATTAGAGGCACATACAAGAGCACTCCATGTGACCGTAAGGAACGAACGTAGAGGCCTGGACCAATTACTTTTGCATAGAGATGCCAAACTCATGGCAAAGGACAATGCTAGAAGATATGTTGTTCACAACGCTGTGATTTGGAAAAGAGCAGACAGTGAAGCTGCTACTGACACATGGCAGCATCAGACCTGACCCAAAGGATGGATATGGTTGTACAAAGTTTTTATATACGGCGGAAGTTCCCATATATATATGGGAAGCGAAGCCATATAGGAGGTTCCAGATCGAAGATTTATCGACCAGAAGAACGCCAAAAAGTGGACGGAAAATGGACTGCTGAGAGCAAATGAGCGATGGGAGAAACCTATGAAGCAGTAGTAAAGTGTGAACCCAAAAGTGACGCCACTCCTGAGAGAGTGACTATTATGGTTTATATCGCTGCTTCACATAAAGCTACTAGTACACGGTCTAATGTTTGTGTTGACTTAAAGAACGACGACGGCCAAGTTCCGCTGTCAATGCCTATCATTTGCACGTGGTGTAGGTTTTAATGTAGTAGTTGAGCAGCTTCATCACTAGAAGGAAGCTGAAGCCGACCCTAAGGCTCGCGATTGTCTAACACCGCCCTCGTGGGCACCTGGCGAACGGCATGGGGAGGTCTTACGGTCAAAGTAGCAATTAGTTTGTGCTCTTGATTGGAATATAATCATATTCCAATACTAAATGATCTCCCTTGCAATTCCCTCTAAACAGCTAGATGCTCTATGATTAAACTATCCTCAATGTAGCTTAGCAACTGATAGATACACTCTTGGCTCCATTCGTCAAATAAAACTGTCCATCCTTGTTTGCAATAGGAGTGCAAGTATTTCCACTACGCTGAAGTGTTGCCTTTCCACGGCAATCAGCATTCTCCCAGAACTTGAAGGAGCAACCGGGCATGTTGTTGTATTCATCAATGATGAAAGCCCCGTATAGTCCGCCAACTTTGAAGTCTACAACAGGTTAATATTAGCATTTGGCTTATAGATGGAAGCATCTTAAAGCCTTGGTTAAGGAATGGGGGTTTATCGACTAATAAGAAAGCTGCACTTACTGGTACAACTACCAATTGGGCGATCTACGCGCTGGTCTGCGAGTGGTCCGTTGCAGGCACCATCTTGATAGACAGCGAACTCAAACGGATTGGCGACAGCAACAGCAGTCAAGCTAGCTATGGCAAAGGTTTTGATAAATGTAGGGACCTATTCGAAATCATTAGCATCAAAATAACGCATGGCAGAACTATGTACCATTTTGAATTTTCGTGCTCTGTGCAATGACGATAGCTGTTGCCACGGGAATAATTGTAATCGGACGGTTGAGGAGTTGGTTAAAGGATTGAAACTGAAAGACCTATGATGCTGTCTAAAAGGCTGGGACGTCGCTGATAGTTATATATTGATAATTTTCGGTCAAGGATAGACCAAGGTTCGGGAGAAGATGGCTAGCAACCCATTTACTTGCATTGGCCATGTCTTAATCGAGTAAGGAGCTGGTAAAAATCTAGGAGCTGACTTAGACGTGGACTTCGTATCTGGTGCCAAGGTAGCTATTGATGCAAATAATCCCGTATACCCAACTGTAGTTGGCGACACGAAGTTATCGAAAGGAAAAACGCGCAGCTGAACGAGAGCTCTTGACGGTATCTTGGCAATGGGTGGATCGATTGCCAGACTTTATATTGTTTCGTTTAGTAGCGCGCGCCACACGGTAAACATTTACCTAATAGTGGGTATATGTAGTTTGTGATTCTCTAAACAGTTGACTGCCTCAGTTTTCATATCTTCAAATGTGTTACTATGAGTCTATGAACTGGTTGTGCACTACTTTGGACTGGAAATGGGCTATATAGATACGTAAGTGCTTGTATATGCTAGCTATGCTGATCACATAGTCACACAGAATACTCTCGTCCTCTGAGTATATCCTCAAAACCTACCCACCTCCTGGCGCACAAATAGTGCACTGCCTGTATACGGCTGTTTGCACGCGCTACACCCTATACGTTTTGGAACCTTTTGCATGCACTGGTAGTCCGACTTGATACCTTCCCAAACTGCGTTAGTTTGCACGAATTTCCACTACCGACAACAACACTGATGCAGGGTTATAGTCAGGAGAGCAGTCATGGTGACCGCTAGCAGTGTGGAGTTATCGTTGTGACAGTAGGAAGAGACATCCACTCGGACGAGCCGACTAATCTGTAAATGTATCCCGCCTCATCTGCTGCAGCAGTTATCAACTTAAACATTCTGTGCATGGCCTGAAGACCAAATATCTATTAGGTAATCACGTGTAAACTTTGTGGTAAGCACAAGACAACGGTGTACCTGCGGAGCATGTGGGTATAATCTGCAATTACATAATCGACAGCACCCAAGATGTCTTAAATCCACGGGCCCTATTGGCCACCCAGAATGAATACGGGCGTGATTCAGCCCATTTTATCGCTTAGTAACAGGGAGTTCTGCTTACGTAGCTCAGGCGCATTTCTCCTGCCTGCTGTATTTGGCAATAACGTCCACTTATTCGTGGAAAATTTTCAACGAGACGCACTAATTTCGGAATAGAGAGGTAACCTAGATTAGCTTAATATTAGTACGACTTCAATTCTGGGCACTACCGTATCAGAATATAGGGATACGAGTGCAGATGAGTTGAGGCTAATTCTTCTGACTAAGTACGAGGAGATCTAAGGTAACTATATCAACTAGCTCTCCTGTTTGAAAAGGTATCCCCAGGGGATGACGACGTGGTTGTTAGTTCACATCTGCCTACGAGAACCATGGGCAACTACATGACAATTATGTCTCATCAGTTTGAGAGCACATTAGTCTCCCAGATCCGCCCCCACATGTTCTCAAAAAATGGGGCATCACCTTTGACCGTTGAGCTCATACAGAAGGTCTGGTCAATCAGTGCCCGGGTCCGCGGCGAGATCGAGCAGAAGCTAGATCTGGGCTTGAAGAATAGCCCGGTCGGAGCAATGAAATTAGTCAAAGATTGGCGTCAGCAGATGAGCAATACCGCAAAAAGACCGCGACAATTCTCTTGGTGAGTTACGGGTGTTGGCGTCTTGGACCAGCTCGATAATGGGACGCGTTCAATGCCAAATAACCCATTATTAGAAGACAGTTGGGTTGTTAATCGGGCACAGTTTGCACTAAGTAATGAAACCACGGCGGCTGCATTCAATATTTCCCCAATGACTGCTGCGGGCGAGCGGCTTACTGTGGGTGTCAGCTGGCAGGATTGCATATGTGATGTTGAGATGGGGGAGCATGTTACGAATGATTTGCAGCAGTGGTCTGGTCAGATAGCTGGCATGTGAGGCGACGCCGGAGAAAGCACAAGGTAGTAATAAGTATCAGTGGTCAAGCTTTAAAATTAAGTTGCCTCAACCACGTAGGAAAAAGCATGAACCAACATTTTTCATTCTAATATACCTTAATATACAACCATCCATGATTGTAGATTTTCATATAAAAAAAGTCTTTGAGAAGCCACTTATAATAACAGTCGGGCGAATAACCATTTATCTCAAGTATAAGTCTATGAAATATAATTATCGAAAGTCTCTAGGGTTTCCAGACCACTGAAGGGTACCTCCGTGTAGTTTTGCCCCGGACGAAGATGACTGTCAAACATATCCTGCAGAATAATTAATTAACTCATTTACAACTGGAATTTTCAGGTATCATACCCAATTAAATTCAGGAGGTAGGTCCATCAGAGACTCTAATGGCTCAATTTGATTGAAATCTCTTTCTGAGAGAGTAGTTGTATCTGTGTTCGAAGGGTATGAGAAGGTCGAAGCCAAGTAAGAATCGTTGCTGCTAGGCTGTACGAGTTTACTTGAGTCCACTTCAGGTCCGAGACCTTCTAGGTAGTCGTCAATATGCGTTCCGTAATGAATATCGTGGGCAAATCCATTTGGTTGAAGTTTGTGAGGAAAGAAGAAAAAAGAAAAAGAACACCCATGATGCAAGCTTACCATTTAACGATAATCCAGCGACCGAGCCTGTTGCCCAGCCTTCAATATGATCCAAAGCCGATGCCTTGGACGATTCTGTTCTCTCTAAAGCCCCGTTCAATTTATTGAGCATTGAATTGAGGACATCCACAGCTCGTTTAGCATCCACGAACTGTGTAAATGTCAAGTTCCATACTTCCGAGGCTCGCCTCAACGCAGCTATTGATTGAGTCTTCTGCTGTTCGACTTCAGGTGTAGAACGTATCCCCTTTGCCTCGGCCTCTAAAATCTTCATTATCCTCATATACACAATCATGGATGCCAACAGATAGTCGTGCATCAAGAACGATGATGGGGAGCATCTATCTCGTGCTAATGGTCCGCCTGGTTGTGACGCTTCGAAAATCTCGGATTGAAAGTATAGAAGTTGAATGGCAGCTTCCAGTCCCACCTTTACGGAAAAGACATAGGGAGCTTGATCATCTATGCTGACTAGATACTTCCGATGAAGAACACAGCGACTCTTGTGGAAAAGATGTCCTATATTGAATCGAAAAAGAATCATCTGTGGGCTATCAGTGATAGAGAGTTCTAGAGATTGCACTTGGAATATGGGGGGAACATTAGAGTGAGCTTCTACTAGTTCTTTATCTAGGCGCAGGACCTCATCGTATGAAGGGTTGGATAATGAGTTCGCATGTGTCGCAATCTTGCCGAACACTGCACTAATTCTGCTTTTGCAAATCAGGTACGACGTAGTCGTTATCTCGGTATCGCCATGGGCTGGTGGAAGTTCTGTTGAGTCTTCACTAAAGTCTGTATCGTTTAGGTTCCGCGGCAATAGAGTGTCGCTTTCAATAGACTCGACCATACTGGGCAAGCCAATATGGAAGCTTGCAAGCATTTCTACTTGCTTGAGCATATGCCAGAGTCTTCTGCGTATTTCGCCTTCGTAAGGAGTTATCCTTCCACCGACCTTGTCCGGGTCACGATGAAGTCCCATGCGTAAGGCTAAGCGAATCGCAACACCAAGAAGAAGATAACAGGCGACTTGATTATCACCGTCTAGAATGAATTCCCCTTCCATATGAGCAAGGATTGTCTCGATGGTATACTTTCCGGGCTTCGTATAGTTAGATAGCCTAAGACATTGTACACAACAGCGTCGATATGTTTGAGTCATTTCCAATGGCGGCGCACGTGGGTCAGGATTTTCGTCACCAGATGTGTGAACACCAAATATGGCAAGGGCCATGAGTCCATATAATAGGCCAAGCCAGCATGTCGAAGTGCGATATGGATCAGCCCAGAATCTGATATACTGTTGAAATAAGTTAGTATGTATTGACGCCATCGTGAACGGTGTTTTTTCGTCTCAATTTGATATGAGATAGGGGTATCAGATGTGAGGGGTGGTATCAGCTCTCGTGGGGGTGTGGCATTTCACTAGGTACAATATGAGATTGGGATATTACATCTTTCTGGAATGTAGGACGATGAAGGATGTCTTGCAACAGAAGTTAATATTTTCTCTCTGGTCGAGCACTGAGGTAGACTCACGTAGCGCAGCATTAGTCGAATTAAAATATCGTACAACAAGTTGATCCACGGTTTTACGTGGTGGTAGAGTTGCCAGCAATTCCGACTTCGTGGTGAGACTATCTATATTGAAAAGAAGACCCACTGCAGGCGGTGTCTCTTCTTCAAGCTCGTCGTCCTCAGCTTCTTCGAAATAATCTTTAACTTCTTCAATCTAAGATATGTGAGTGATGGTGTCCTGTGGGTTTGAGAATACTCTCACATCATCAAGAATAGCGGCCCAATGAGTGGCTCCGATATAGGTAGTTGAATTTTGTCCAATATGAACCTGTCCGGATGTGGTTGTGGGTTGTGGATCTACTGCTGTCTCGTTTGGTGCAGAGTCTACATTCAAGGCTCCAGTGGAATCGTCGAGATCATTGAACATCACTTCATCGCGGGGCGGAGTGTCTGGACCTGGCACTTGTGCGTGCATGACATCTTTTACCAAACTTTCGAGATGCTTCAGCCGTTTCTGCATACTCATTGCTGCCTTTTTCTTTGGAGCCGGCGTCGGGTATACACATGACCCTATTCGGTCTTTCTTTTGACATTGCATGCATGGGTGTCCTCGGTCGCATTTTAACTTCGCTTGCCGACATGGTGTACAGCTCAATTGTATTCTGTTTCTCTTTGTTTGGGGAGCTGGCCCATTTGATGAAGGAGTCGCGAGTGGTGATGCATCCATTTTCGCTGCTTCGATTGGGTTACAAACGTGGGGTTGGTGGGAGAATTCGATATCGCTCGTATCCCAATATCCCTCGTGAATTGGATTGGCTTCCACAGGAGAAGCTATCAAGATGATTGTTTAGGATCAACACGTTCTATTAGATTCATGTATAAAGAAGTATTTGGCTTCAGCTTCTGGTGCTGACGAGGAGCCTTCAAGCCACCATTGCGGCCCCACTCCTAGGGTGAGTGTAAGCACGTGACTTTCCGCATATCTCATGACGCTAAAACCACCACTTCTTTCATATTCATGCGATAAGTCACCTAGCGAAGTGAGATTAATTCTTTCTGATCAAATTCATCAGGTAGAAAATCTATTGCAGGTACATGCCGTGTACCACATCCTCACCATTTGTCACATTGCCCGACCTTGAAATGCCAGCCACGGCACCAACGCGAAATATTAGTCCTCATCAATCGCATCGCTGCCTCTGGGATTAGCCATGAACTTACGTGGCCGCCTACTGCAATCAAAAGCTACTTTTGAACGTAGAAGAGTCAGACATTCCAAATCAAGGAGTATCCCGACACTATCCAAAGCTTCGATTAACCTCATGAAGTAGACGGGGCGTTGAAAGCTCAAGCTCTACCACTGAAGCAGAAGTCACTAAATATTCAGAAGATGAACACCGAGCAGGTAAAAAGTGATGGATCATTCTACGAAGAACAGGAGGGAAGGCTAAAGGATGAGAAGATGTAGTAAATGAACCTGGGAGCAGGCAATTCCGGCCTTGTGTGCTGACGAATGTGCTGACGGAGTCTTGAGGAAGTAAAGTGATGGTGATTTTCCGGTGAGAGTTTCTTTCAGACATTATCATTTCATTAATTCGTAAATATTTAGCTTAAATCAATCAGACGCTCATTCTACAATGGCGAACCACTTAATTTCCTGTCCGACCCACTCCACAACAGGACTCGTCTTGCCCATCGGTCCTCTCAGACCGACTTGATTAACTCCGTTTGCAAATAGTTTACCTCCGCTTCCACTCAATGTACTATTGCCCGTCCTTCTCATTCCCACGCAAACATTATTGATTCCTTCACTAAGCACCGCGATTCCGAGCTTATCACCACTCTTAACTTGCGCTCCCACATCCACCTCCGCGACCATCAACGCCTGACTGATCTCTTCCGGGTGCACCATCTTTGCTGCAAGTGTCTCCCATATATAGAAAGCAGATACTAATGCTGTTTCATTGGAGTATCGGAACACGGTCAAAGATACATTTCCAGTAGGTCCTGCGCCAGCTAGATTAACTCCGACTTTCGATAAGTTGCCCGAGGCGAAAACGGGGAAAGTTTGGTAGAGGGCATACTGAGGGAGTGTGCAGTTGATAAAATAGTCTTGGTGAGAGTTTCCAGAACCTAGAGTTGTCGTTTGTGTCGAGTTTACGTTCGAGCTTGTGGCGGTCGAAGATGCGGAGGTTGTTGGTAGCTCGATAGTTGTGGAAACAGAAGGGTCGCAATCAAGCTCTACCACCGACCCATCTTCATTGAAGTTAAGAGTTTGAAATTGGTGGCCATGTGCTGCGGTTCGAGTGCCAGCAATGGGAGCAGTATCAAAAAGATCGGCTTGGTGGATGTAAGCTGCGGTGGAATTGCCGTTTGAATCAGAACATGAAGGAATTGTAAGAACACCCGTAGTTTGGCCGCTACATGTATCCGCGCTGATGATTTGACGAGTCCAGGGACCTGTAATACTTCGAGAGCGATAGATGATAAGGAGAGTTCCTTGACAAAACCCACAGGTATTTGATGCGCTAACGTAGTAATAACCATTCCGGAAGAAGATATCCGGACTTTCGGCTTGATAATCGACAAGATCTCCAACCGGTGTTAGATGAGTTACATTTCCAGTAGTTTTGGTGAGATCCGGTGTGAGTTGTTGCAAATAGATCGACTGGTTAAAGGGTGGCCAGATGCTGGCTCCAAGAGTTGTGAAATCAATCAATGAATATGCAAGATAGCCGGCTCCATCGATGACAGCTACGCTGAAATCTCCAGCTTGAGTAGTGGCAAGGGAAGGTTGGTATCCAACGAGTGCACGCTCTGAAGAGAGTTTATAGCCGGATGTAGGAGAGGAGGAAGTGAAGATTACGTATCCTGGGACTCCAGCGTTCACCCATAAGACATAAGTTGATGTTTCGGCGGAGTACACGATGTGGGGACGACCGCAATTACCACTCGAAGCACAGAGAACTGCGATGGCTGGATCAGCTGGGTCAATCATAAGCCCGTTCGAGGACCACTAAGTCAAGTTAGATTTCTCTGGATTGTGGGGATGATCGGGGGCTCTTTTTTTACTGTTTGAAGATCATCCGAGCTCCAACTCTCGATGCCACAGAATTCTTCTCCACATCCAAAGTTGATTCCATACCAGACATACTGCCCTTCGAGGAAGTCAATCTTGCCGCTCGTGGAATCTATCGCGTTTCCATCTGTATCAAATTGATATTTGAAACTGTTGGATACCGTGGTTGTAATACAATGTGCTGCCCCGAGTAGCGACGAGAAAATGAGGGATGGTATTATTTGACTCTTCATTCTTGCGGACGGTGAGATGGGCGAGGGTATCTCAACCTCGAGAGGAAAAGTAATTATTAATGAGCACTTAGAATTCGTCTTTCCGCTCCATGCAGATCTACGAGCTGAACAACCCTTCCGTACGAGCAATGACCTCTTATATAGAGTTTCAAAGCTTGGATCAAGAAATGGAACCTGCCTGCCACAGTTGTTCTAAGAAACCTCTCCTAGGTAACGGGATGTAGCTCAACTTGCCGTGAGATCTATCCAGGCAGTGAAATTACGTAGTAACGTCCCCACAAGCAGGTACTCGTCCACCTAGTCCACCCTTATGCGGGGAACCCCACGCCGCAGACCTTTCCTTTGGAAAATCTCATCGGGTTGTGGAGAACCCTGCCTACATGATGCTACCAGAACTGAGGTAACTTAAATGCATACGGAGTAATTATCTCATCTTTGAAGTGGACGGCCGTCCACCTGGAGAGTGTGGGGATGAACTGGGGCATGGGGTAAAAGTGGGTTTAGTGCCGACTCGATTGTTTGTTTCCCGACCGCAACTTTCCAGCCGTCCGAGCTACGCCGATCTTGGCCTGATGTGTGCCAATCTTCCTGGACTATCAACAGCCATTCGGCTTCTTGGAATATCCTCGATGATGTTCCTCTCAAGACATCGCTAGCCTCGAGGAGCTTATATCTTCTTTGAAAGAGCTTCGCTTTACATTAGTACTGCCCCTTCAACATTTGGTTCCAGCGTCCAACTTTTCCATTCCGACTTCTGGTCCATGCCTTGTCCTCTCCCAGGGTTCCCTAACTACCACGGCAGCGCGTCAATTCTTGCATTTTTGAGATCCATACTTCACCGGACCTTAATTAGACGTCTTGGCTTCGAAGTCGGAATCGGAAAAGACGACTACTTCACCACCAGACGAATTCGCCCACGAGACGAGCATAGCTGCTATCAATGACACCAATGATATGATCTGTAAAAAGTAACATCAATTAGATCATTGAGCCTTGGAATTGTGGGTCCGTTCGTGTCGGAGTCACCATCAACCTTGCCGCAAAAACAGTCACGACGGCATCAACCTCAACTGCCATCCAGACTGAAATGACCCCATGGTGTCCACAACTGTACATATATCTGAACGGGACTCCTGCTGTGTCATTGAGAATCTTTACTGCATCACATCCGATCCCCTGCAGGCACGGAATCCCGCTATCGATGGTAAGTAACTCGAAAATATATATCGAAGGGAGGTTTAACTGGCATTTACGCGAAGAAGATGACTCACGTCACAATTGATGCCGTGCTCACACGATATGGATTTGACCTTGCGACTTGTGCTTCATCGTAACTATATATCCACAACATTAGCCTTTCCGCATTCAACCATGTCCGCAGTCTCTCCATCCATCAGGCCATAAACAAAGCATTCCCCAACGACCTTCCAGCTTGTTTCCTGCCGTATCAACACAATAGGAACACTGCACCTAGGTAAAACGATAATTGAATCGCCTCTCACTGTTGCTGCAGCTGTAATCCCGATCCGGCCACTTCTTGTTCCCATCAACCTTCTCCACGCTAGAACATTTGCCGCCCACGATGAAGCTTGTTGCGTTTCGCGACGTCGTGAAGCCCAAAATTCAGTCCTGGTCCCCCACCTTCCAATGTACCCAAAACCGACCACAAATGAGGGAGACGAAGAACAGCCCATGACGGGGGAGGTTTCTCGCCAGTGGGTGTGCTATTGGCAACAATTGTTTTCCAGAATGCTTCCTTGAGTTCGTCGATTGTGCCATATGAGTTGGGTATGATGGAAGCATCTGCGCAGCCCTTCGGGTAGTTATCTGTTTCAAGAGCGTTAAAAGCCGAAAGAGTGGCAACTGAATCGATAAAGATTGCATGCACTGATAGGCCATTGTCTGCCAAAAAATTTGGACGTGTTGGGTGTGTAAAGCCACCATCTGCCCAATACAAGCCTGGGAGAAAAACAGTCGGTGCGCTTACGCATGACCAACAAACCATCCACGAAGGTAAGTCGTGTGTACAGGGAGCTGCCGCTTCCTCCGCACGGCCTCCCAGTAATTTGTGCATCCAAACTGGGTTATAGGCTGGCATCGAGGGCAGCATAACTTTGCTAACAGGAGAATAGATGAGTCGTAGAATCTCCAACCCACGCTCATTATTGGATATGATGCTTGTAAAATTGATATAAACGTCACGCAGCTCCGTAGGGTAGTTCGGTGAGATATGGCAGAGACCTCTCACACAAGGTATGCCCAGAATGCCATAAACCTTGTCTCGCGCATCGGTAGCTTGTGCCTGTCGTGCCAATTCAAGGGCGGGCAGAGCTGCACTCACACCTGTTTGAAGTCTGATCCGCACATCCCTAATCCGAAGAATAGGTTTTCATTGTTGACCAGGGGTTCCCTCGCGATCGTCGAGCCGACGGTCTATCGTGGCTACTACTTTATCTGGGTTTGTGTCTGAGCTCTTAGTTGCCATATATTGCAATACAGTGTTTTCTTGGTTTTCTACCATCTGGCAAGCTTTCCAAATATCGCCCAGGAACATCGAGTGGTCCCCCATAGAACAGGTGCATTCAGCCTAGCCATTGCCACTTCTTGCAAAATCCACAGACGATGCCAATATTGACATGCGAAGAAAGAACGTAGTGCCCCGAATGCGCCTTCGTGCCAAGGTAGAGTATAAGGAGCTACTTCTATTGAGCCAGCTGTATTATGGTGCAGAGTACCATACTTCATAGCAAATTCTCTAAGTTTGCTATCAGATTCTATTTCGTGAGCTAACCACTTTAAGGACGTATATGCAGCAGAGGTATTCGAAGTCTTAGGGCCAATAATATCACCATTTGCCACGCTCTTGCATAAATTTCTTGCATGAGCTTCACTTGCTGTTCACGTTCATCTAAATCATCCTGATTGATGCACAGTGCATCAATCCATAGATTGACGCCACGCCTTACCCAGCTTGATTGTCGTAATTCCAGTAGTGCAGCATGTAGGCTTTGTCTGATCTGCATGTCGACTCCATTCACAATTATCATCTTCTTGTCGGCGGGACTACCCCAGACATACGAGAGTGCGACGTATCGGTCTGAAAGATGGGGTGACAAGACCGAGGATACGACCGCTTGGTTTTCCTTCAGAGATTTAATGTACCCTTTCAAAGGACGATCCAAGAGTCCTCGTCGGGGCTTAAATAGAGATGCGTAGTTGTAGGAGGGGTGCACCAAACCTTCCCATTGTCTCTCAACCTCATTTCCATTCTCGAGATGTTGAGCTGATGAGCCTAAATCCTTCAGCTTGACGGGACGCATTTGACATGAAATGGCAGCACCATCATCAGGTTCTGTACAAGAGCTTGGCTTAAGAGAGAGGAATCGAACTTCGCCAACCTCCAATTGACTGTAAAGTAAAGGGTTGCAACTTGGTGGCCCAGCTGCCATTATTCGATACAGCTTGTGTGATTGTGGCAGCTCTGGAGTTGGAAAGAGGAAATCTGGTGACAGGATTTCTACTGTTGATTATGCGGCGGGCCCCGGTCTTGTCAGCACCTAAAGTATGCCGTAGAACCAGCCCCTCTTCCCCTAAACAAGCTGAACAGAGGCGATTCATAATTCAATTCTTCCTCATGATGCTATTATCATGTTTCAAACCTTTCTATCACAATATTATCTAGATACTCGAAGTCTAATTACACATTCCACTTCTATACAATTAGTAGGTCTCGAATCTCCCCCCTTACAACCTCGGTACACCTCCAGTCCTAAAAAGTTCCATCTTCACCCTTTCACCGGGGACACCATAGCTTTTCAGCTTGGCTTCAATATCCAGCATAAACCGTGTCGGTCCGCAGATAAAGTACTGCGTCTTGTCATTGTCCGCAAAGAGCTGCTCTTTGCTGGCCTTGTCCAAGTCAACTCGACCCTTGAAATCGAAATCTCGACCTTCGACTTCGCCATCCTTAGGATTAGATGAGAAGTAAACAGTATGCAGATTGCTGTATCTCGCCGCCAATTGGTCGATATCCTTCTTGAAAGCGCGCATGCTAGAGTCCCGCGCACCTTGAATCCAAGATAAAGGTCGTGGGGATCTTTCTATGACCGTGTTGAGAATGCTTGTCAAGCAAGTCAGGCCAACTCCCGCCGAAATCAATACCACTGGAGAATTGCTGTCCCCCTCTTCCTCGTCAAGATAGAAGTCGCCAAATGGATGCGACACTCTCACGATATCCCCGACTTCCCTCCTATCGTGCAGGAAATTCGATAAATACCCAGGATGTGTCATATGCTTCTGCTCGCCAATCTCAATCCCTGGCTCTCTTTTCACGCTGATTCTGAGATACGGTTTCCCTGGCGCATCGCTCAAACTGTACTGTCGCGCCTGCCATATTCCACCATCCAAGTCGTCGACGAATATGTTCACCGAGATGTACTGGCCCGGTTTGAAGACCGGTATTCTCAAATCCGCGTCGACAGGCTCTAGATAAAATGATGTGATTTGCTCACTTTCTTTTTCTTTCCTGGCGATTTTGAAATCCTTCCAGTCATCCCACCCCTGGGCCTCTTTATACAGCCCCTCCTCCTTCCCAATCATAATGTCCGCCAACTGCCAGTACGCCGCACCCCACGCGTCGAGGATCTCGGGCGTTGCGGCATCACCCAACACGGTCTTCATCGTCGCCAGAAGGTGCTCACCCACGACATCGTAATGCTCGGGCCTGATATACAAGCTCGCATGCTTGTGGCAGATAAGTTCAACCGCGGGACTCAATTTACCCAAGTCAGATATGTTAGCAGCGTAGGCGTAGAGTGCTCCGGCAAGGGCCTGTGCTTGATGTCCAGTTGCCTGGTGCGTATTGTTGAAAATGTTTTTCAATTCTGGTTTTGCGACAAGCAGATCGGAGTAGAATTTCGTGGTGATGGTTTCGCCATGCTGGGCCAGAACTGGCACCGTGGCTTTGATAACTTGAACTTGGGACGGCGTTAAAGGTGCCATGTGTTTTGGTGGTATGCACAAGCGGTTGTGGCTGCGGGATATGTGCTTGACCTAAGGTGGCGTCGCTGTTGATCTGTATGTACTTCGGTAAGTTCTAGATGACGTTGGTTTGGTAATGTAGAACTATCGAGTATTTGGTGTAAATATGATGATCACCTTTCATCATCATATCTTACAATATATACCTTCTTAAGTCATACCACGATTCCTACAACACCCGTAGAAACAAACGTCTCCGCGACCAGAGCGCGAGTCTTATAAAATTTCTGTGTCCGCACCGGAAGATCTGACCACTGATCATACGTTTTCCGTATGGAAAACATCACCGACATGTATGCGGATTATTTACTTCCCGCCGCATAAGGTGGGAAGGATTATGTTATTAGCACCTTTATGCGGTGCTTCGAAATGAATATCTTGTCATTGGTTTCAAAAAGACTGGGATGAAAAGGGCTGCTATTTCAATTTTCTCGGTGGACTGATGCTGTGAAGCGTGGGTTCCGCTGTTCCGCTTCTCCGAGGAGCTCCGAGGGAGGTAGACATGGCCCGCCCCACGCGATCTTCAACTTTTTTCTCTTGATTTGAATTTACTGTAAGTTACGCTGGGGAATATTGGAAGGCTGAAACTACTTATGCAAGTGACTCGTGCCTGGAAGAAAAGCAGTATGTTCCAACACAATCTTATCCCGTCGATGGATGCCTAATTATCACATATGAAGAAGCCTTGGGAATGGGCTAGAAGCTAATAATCATGCATAATGACAGCAGGACTGCTAGGTTCGGATTCTCGTTCGACTTCGTACCACGACAGACATGTCTGGTTGAACCCGGGACTGGGGTACAATTTGAGACCGCCGTTGATATACCCCATGAATAACAACCATTCAGGAAATCAGGACACTGTAGAACATAGTTCCGACGAGACCCATTACATTCTTCTACCTGAAAAGTTGCGGATACTATTAATCTAGAAAGAAACTGAAGTATATCTCCTAGCCCCAATCACTTCGGAAGCTTGAAACTGCCCCAATTCAAATAAGTGAAGACACCGTCAACATCGTACTTAGTCCTGATACTCTTCAATCTCTCAATATTCTTCGCCGGCATGCCAACCCAAGGATCCTGATCTTCTCCCGCGTCTCCCATGTAGATGAACTCAGTCGAAATACCTTTGCCTTGATTGAGAGCATGGAATTTCTCAGTGATTTGACGTGACCATGTCTGCAAACGTAACTCATCCTTGGCCAAATTCCATTCAGTGCTAGTTTGGTACCCTAGTTCCAATTAGCCGTTGCTCAGATTCAGATATCAAGTCCTTTGACACTTACAAATAGCGCTTTAGCTATCATCAGCGCCCCATACATTTCCTACTCAGTTTGTCTTCGGAATGGTGTTAGCACTTGCGGTAGCATTGGCCTAAATGCCATTGCCAAGGACTACATCGTAGCTGACAACGTTGTCCATAGCATATCCATACTTGTTGGCGAAGTAATGGACACCACCAATTAATATCAGTCCATGGACACCAATGGTCTTAACGCGACCTCCAATAGCAATACGACCATATGACTCAAGGTATGAGCAAACGTCGAACCACCTCAATCCTGGCCCCACCTCCACAGTGGAATTATCGGCTGAAATTTGCGTCGCATCGAGACCACTCAAGGCTAACATGACTCCCCCATTGATATTATTCGCTCCAGGATACTGAAGACAGTCAGTATAATGATGAGTCTCAAGCACAGATGACAACTTACATTCATATATCCTCCACTACGGATAGCGAATTGGGCATTGCACTTGCTAATAACACTCATTCCATCCGCAACCTGATCAGCAGTGACAAGATTGAAGATACAACCGGCTCCAAATTCGATCTTGTGTCCCATGCCTCCAAGTTCACAGTAGTATAGTGAGTGGAATTTGGGTAATAAAGGGACTCAGGATGGGCCGTATAACGGTCTTGGCAAGCGCATCCTTCAGTTGTCGTAGTAGTGACGAGAGGGGTCGATGAGTTGTAGGATGCTGAAACGGCCCCAGTAAATGCAAGCAACAGATACAATGAACCCATGGTGAATTTGAGATGATATGAAGTGTAACAACTTCAGTTGAACGAGTGAAAGAACCGTAGAAGTGCTGAAACCACGTATGTAGAGCAACGCATATTTATGTACAGTACTCCTGTACAAGGACACCAAATCCAAAATCATGTCTTCGTCATCAAACGCTTTGAACTCACTACATTTAGAGAGATTATAGCCATCCTGCGCTTGCACATACCTAGCAAACCTACTCAGGTTTTCTAGAATGCGAAGAATGCGATGTGAGGCGGAGCGTACTCGACAAGTCGAATCAGGCAGCACTTGCGCATAAGGACTCCAAACTAACCCGTAGTCGAT
Source organism: Clarireedia sp. CPB17 (assembly GCA_002242865.1). Taxonomy (NCBI): domain Eukaryota; kingdom Fungi; phylum Ascomycota; class Leotiomycetes; order Helotiales; family Rutstroemiaceae; genus Clarireedia; species Clarireedia sp. CPB17. The sequence continues at coordinate 47,299 of LLKJ01003431.1, forward strand.
TTTATATACGATGGCTTTCATCTGACTCCAAATTTATCCATAGGGATGCGTACATTATGGACGATCTCATGTGGACATCGGAGGTTTCGCATCATTTGGATGGTCCGGGAAAGCTTTCAGATCTCCGAAAAGTATCTTCAAGCAGAGTTCATCTACCTTTGAATCCTATCTTTCCCGTGATGAAAATTCATGGATTCGAGGGAAACTACTAGAGATTATGGTGATCATGGAAGAAATCTGCAGCCTGTATTGATATGGTTAACAACGCTATACATGAATCCCGCAACGCAACTTCACTTCATGTCTGTAGTGTCTGTTGATAGCTTACGAGGTATCAACCAGTGAGTTCCTTATTTGCCTGTAGATGGTAGCTACGCAAGATTCTTTTTTTTTGCCGCTTGGAATTGTCATTGAGATATGCAAGCTTGAAGGAGTTGGCGAAAAATCATAACGAGCACGAGGTTGGAGGTTGGCAGTACAGTAGGTTTCGGGATGTATGTTTAATGGCGCGCTAATTTTCCGGCTGTACGAATATACAATTGGGGGCTAGTAAATCACGCCGACGATAATTCTCCGTCATATAAGATTCTACAGCATATAGATATCGGTTCCACGCCGACATCACTCAATCCTAAGATGTCTGCTCAAAAAATGCACATATGAATTCTTGGTGTCGGAATTGGACCTGTTAATTCATTAATCCTAATACGTTATCTCATTCCTTCCTTCACGCCATGCCAAAGCCCATTCCGTCTTCCCGTCTTCCTGTCTTCCCATCTCCCCTTTTCCCCCAGCCCATAAAAACAGATAGACCAGCTATCCCATCCCAATCCAAACCATCCCTAACCATCCGGACAAAAACTCCGCTCCGCCTCTCCCAGCCCAGACCGAAACGACCAAGTCCAAGTCAAAGTGCAATACCCCTTCCACGCCAATTCTATCCATCCCACCCATCCCATCCGCATCAGACGCAAACTCCACGCTATACATATACAAACCCAACCCTTCCCAATTTCAAAAAAACGCAAGAACCCCAACCCCTAATGACC
>LLKJ01003521.1:0-36575 GCA_002242865.1 Clarireedia sp. CPB17
ATATCGGCTCGTGTGTTTTCTTGTGAATGTGATTAATGAATTGCTGGGCTGAACTAAATGGTGTTGCTTGTCGATGTTCATGTCCCTTTGGTGTAATTTACTATCTCTGAAGTCCATGTGTGAAGCAGCCAGCCAAGCCAGCCATATAAAACACAATTGTCACTCTCTCAAGAGTGGCGTCACTTTTGGGTTAACAATGATATATACCAAGACGCTCGGCTAATGGAGAGTACGAGTTCCTGTAACAATGAATTTGGCTCCATCCATATCATCCGCCGTTTTTTCGTAAGTGAATACTACGTGGTGAAAGAATGGGATATAAAAGAAGGTCTCTAATCAACTGAGAGTGTTCTGCCGAGTACATAATTATTACTTCACTGAAGAACCATTTCATGGCGTGGGAGTTTTTGTGTCCGAACTTCTCAGTATTTGGAAGAGACAGTAGCAGCTCGGTGGGTGTTTATGACATATGAAGAACCCATATATTGTTTCACTGCTGTCGAGACACGATTTTGCTGTCGAGAAATCCTCGCAATGACAGTGATAGACTTGGTTTTGCTATCATTGTTCAACTGGAAGTGATAGAGTCTTGCTACAAAGAGTTTTTCATGATATAGATCACAGTGTTGTGATAAGTACTATCCCACTTAGCAAATTCATCGAGTGCGTTGAGAACACAGTAAGTAGTTTGTGGCTAAGTTGAACCCTACTATTAGGTCCCGATTACCTTACTATAATCTAGTTATATCCTTACGGTTCTCTATCAAGTACCCCCTAACAACTATAGTAGTACCACGGGGCTCTGTTTGCGCAGCCTAGAAGCATCCACCAGTTATTGTTGAGGAACTGAAAGAATATGGCGAGGGAGAAGTCATTGAATATTCATGTACACAAGGTGCTGCAACCGAAACTAAAACGATGGCATCTACTCTCGATAAAGGTCCGCAAACAGTAGGTGGCACCTGAGCAGAAATTAGATGGTGAATCCACTGTCTCCCCATATTCACAGAGGCTTCGCCATGGTATAACGACTTTGTTCGAAGTACAACTGGGTAGAATATTTCAAGTTTAGTTAGCAAGTTTTGAACGGTCTTTTGTTGTTATAATACCCATATTACATTGCTGATCTATACTTCAATCTTGTGCCGCCGTATGCCAGTCAAGGAAATTCGGCGTTCATTCACATCATTCGATATGTATATAAAGTATTTGCGCTGTGGCTTGAATTCAGACATGCTGATTCGGTATATCACCGCTAGCTGACTCCTTCTAGCATTGGCTACGTGACACTGCCAAGGATTATCTCCACATCTCCGCCTCACATCAATTTCCCCTCACCTCCTGCCCCCAACTCCTCTACAGTCTTGTTGAAACCCCGCAAATTCCCACAAAAAATATTGACTCACCACAAATTCAAAATTTCAATTGAATCGTTATATAAATCGCCAAATATTTAGAGTCCTGCCCCACAATCTTCTACCCACCACCTCCTCTACTCCAACTTACTATAAACTCCTGCTCCAACTCTTACACGGTCTTCATCTTCGTTCTCTACACAGTAGTGTCAAAAGACAGCGGCAATCATGGCTGTCGTCGATCACGACATCGAGAAAATGCAGATGAATCCTATCAAACCCTCCCATGATGGATCGACGAACGACTGCGCCATCTTCTCGCATGACGAGAAGAGTTTTCACAATGCTGCCATACCAGGGCACGCTGCTACTGACCAGTAATAGCCTTCCACATTCTTCAACTCAAATCAGCATCTAAACCTCGTTTAGGTATGGAAAGCCCCTTGTCACATTCGATGCTATGGCCGAAGCCAAAACTCGGTTGAAGATTGATCTATACATTGTTCCCACCGTTGCCCTTTTGTACCTCTTCTGTTCCATTGATCGTGTCAATATTGGTGAGTGTAATAACTTACCTGAACTCGAAATCCTACTCATTAGATGCTAGGGAACGCCAGATTGGCTGGATTCGAGAAGGATCTCCACTTGAAGAATTATGATTACAACATTGTTCTCTCTGTTTTTTATATCTCGTACACTATATTTGAAATACCTACTACTATGGCCTGCAAATGGATCGGTCCTGGATGGTTCATTCCTGCCATTTCTTTGGGGTTCGGTATATGCTCAATTTGTACCGCCTTTGTTACGAACCTTTCGAGCGCGTGCGGAGTTCGCTTCTTACTCGGTGCCTTCGAGGCTGGTATGCTGCCGGGTATCGCTTATTATCTTTCCAGATGGTATCGGAGAAGTGAGCTGGCGTTCCGTCTATCACTGTACATTGTTATGGCACCCTTAGCAGGGGCTTTTGGCGGACTCATGGCTTCCGGAATCCTGAAACTTGACCGTTTCGGCGGGCTTCACACCTGGAGGATGATCTTTGCTATTGAAGGTATCATTACATGCGGCCTTTCGCTAATCGCCTTTCTCACCTTGACTGATCGTCCCGAGACCGCGACATGGCTGACTCAGAATGAGAAGGACCTTGCCATAGCCCGTGTCAAGTCTGAACGTGTCGCCACGACCGATGTTCTTGACAAAATAGATACGACAAAGATCCTTCGAGGTATCTTCAGCCCTGTCACTCTTGCCACCTCGTTCATATTTCTACTCGACGCCATAACAGTACAAGGTCTAGCGTTCTTTGCACCAACAATTGTCAAGACCATCTATCCAAAGGAATCAGTAATCTCTCAACAACTCCACACTGTTCCGCCATACATTATCGGTGCTTTCTTCGTCTTGCTATTCCCGTTCCTGAGCTGGAGGTTTGACAGTCGAAGTATCTTCTTCATCATCTCCGCACCATTTACAATGGTCGGGTACATAATGTTCCTTGCAACAACGGAACAACAGAAAATGGTCCGGTACGCTGCAACCTTTATCATTGCAGCAGGAGCCTACTCTTTTGGTTCTCTCTGCAATGCTCAAGTATCCGCCAACGTTATCTCTGACACAGCGCGCGGAGCTGCCATTGGAACTAATGTCATGTTTGGCAACGTCGGCGGCCTCATCGCTACATGGTCATTTCTTCCCTTCGACGGCCCTAATTACCGCATTGGGAATGGGCTCAATCTCGCTACCTCTTCCATGATCTTTATTCTGTCTATCGTCTTACTTTTCTGGATGAGATGGAACAATAAACAAAGAGCTGAGGTTGATGTCGATACTATATTGAGTGGGATGTCACAGGTAGATATTGAGAATTTAGATTGGAAACATCCCAGCTTTCAATGGAAATTGTAAATTATTGATTAATTCTTTTTTGCTTTAAACTTCTTTTATTCTGCTTTATATTTGTTCTAGAGCCTAATATACTACTATCTGGGTGCGACGGCTTGGCCCCTGAATACGAGTGGTTACCTTCTGAGCCTAAGGTCCCTTGGTCGCCACGTGACATGAATCATAATATTTAGAGCCCTTAATTTACAGACGTTAAATTGAGTCAATCAATCAGTCCATCCATGTTTCTCATACTGCGTTATGTCGCCAGCGATCAGCGTTACTTCTGCTCCGTCTCGTTAGGGCTTGACAAATGCCTTAACCTATTGTTATAGAACAACGTAGCAATCCAGCTTTGAAAATCCTCCTACTCATGGACACGCCAGTACAATAAAACTTCAAACACATTACTGTTTGCGCAGGCCCAAAGGCTGAACGAGGCTATATTACGTCGCAAGGTCCAAAATTAAAGAGACTAGAAGACATGGCAGAAATCTGGCCAAACGAGGAGACTGCTAGCAAGAATACTACAACGATAGCAGCCCTTGGGGAAGCGCACGTAAACAAGGTTATATACAAATCGCTTGATCCTACTCGCAAGCAGCTACGTTTCGTCGCTCTTCTCCCGGGTACTAAAACAACACAAGTTAAATGTCGCCTGACTACCGGGTCTCTTGGAAATGATGGGAAATGGTACACCGAAAAGTTTACTCGTCGAGGTCGTATGACAAACCGCAATGAAGTCAAGTACACCGCTCTCTCATATATGTGGGGGAGCACAGATGAACAACAAGCAATCATTCTCGACGACCAAATTGTCTTGATTCGGAAGAGCCTCTGGTCTGCATTGCTTCATTTGAGGAGCACCGATGTACAGATTATGTGGATAGATGCTCTTTGTATTAATCAAGCGGACCAGTCAGAAAGGAGCCACCAGGTGGGCTTGATGAAGGATGTTTTTGAAAATGCGGAAGCAGTTCGTGTGTGGTTGGGCGAGTCCTCAGATGATACTTCCAAAGCATTCCAACTACTCGCGGATTACACTGCGCCAGATAAAGATTTATCTTTTTCTTATTTCTTAAAACACTGTGGACCATTGACCACTCTCCTTTCTCTACCATACTGGAAGAGGATTTGGATTGTCCAGGAATACACTCTTGCTCGCCAAATAATCATCCATTGTGGAGGCTACTCTTGCCAGGGCTTTATGCTGGAGAATATTTTTGGTACCATCAACACAATATATGATCGGTATATCAATTCGCATCGTTTTGAAGGCTGGGCTTTCAGCGAGAGTCAAGTGACAGCCTTCACCGAGATATACCAGAGTCCTGGTGTCACTGTGTTGCAACAGAAACGGGCTCACAAAAATCCAGGGAGCAACCGGATTTTGCTAAATCTTATTGAGTACTACAAACTTTGTGAGGCCACGGATCAGAGAGACAAAGTATATGCGCTTCTTGGGCTTGCAAGCGATACACAATGTAACAAGTTTCCTATTGACTATATGAAACCTATTTCGGAGGTTATGGAAGATGTTGTAGAGTTTTATCAGAGCCAGGAATTATAATATGAAGACCCAAAGAAGTACTACAACAGCTTCTGAATCTGAAGGCATCGCCACAGCATGGCAGAAGTTCCTGAGAGTCAATCCGGGAACCTTCCTCACAACCGCAATTTCCGCCTCCCTGAATGTGTGCCACCTGTCGCCGTGAGAAATGCACCCACTCCTCTTCCACTGAATTGACCTTATGATGATACCGCGGCAAATGGTGCTGCCCTTACTGGTAATCCAGTATCCAACAAAGTTTTTGAGAGAGCTCCTCCTTCTCCTCAACATCTTCCTCATCCAGCTGATATAGTTCTTAACTTGTTATCTAGAAACTAGGGGAGACTTATAAAGGGACCCTCTTATCAAAAGATCTTCTATCTCTGCTGAAACTGGATTTTGGGATTTGTCTTAAAAGTAGATAAATATATATTATTGAATGTAATAAAATTAAGCTAAGGAATAAATAGCTGAATAATATTCATAATATATAAAAGTTGATATAGTGACGGAGGACTAACTTTATCCAATATCTTCTGCACTACCCAAATCGGCGAATTCTCTATCGAGTCCATTACTCATCGAAGTTTTGTGCGAGGATTTACTACGCGGGCAGAGATGCTGTACTTCTCTCTCGACGGACGCTAATGAAACATACAACGGGATGACTATATCGTACTACAGTCACGGTATTCCCTGCAACGATGGAGCTGAGGGAAAACTTGGGTGTGATTTGTATATGCGGTATGCTGTCTAAGGAGCTCCAGCTAAGGATTGCGGAAAGTAAGCAAGGTGGCCTGTACTAAGTCTTCTTTGTGCGCGTAACTCATCCTCTAATAGCATGCAAAAGCTGCTGCTGCTTCTTTCGACATGAACTACGATCCGATCTAATCTGATCTCACTCACCCCGTCACCACTACCTGCCGCTTCCAAAGGTCAGCTTCATCCTCTATTTCCAAGCAAGCATATCGCAATGCAGTATCACAAGCCAAGCATCCTCCATCCCCGCCCACTTCTCCACCGCGCTCAACGTCTCCTGGATCTCCTCCCTCGTGATCCCCGCATGCAACCAACTCTGATGAAAAGGATCCCCCTCACTTAACTGGCCCTTAGCGCGCTCAAACATCCGTTTCCGGTCATCCGCCCCAGAGTAAACATTAGTTCCCGCATCAACACAGATCTTATCGAAGCCAGCAGCACGAAACAGCGCCGGCATGCTCATCGCCGTTGTATCGACCTCAGACTCTCCCTTCCGCGACGCGCGGAGTTCGTTCTCTCCCCACAAACGATCGAGATCCAGACTTCGCGGGTAAAAGTGCGGGCCCAGTCCATCGCGCGTAGCCAGAATGCCGCCTGGCTTGAGGACCCGACGCATTTCGTTTAGCGCCCGGAGAGGCAGGTCTGGCGGCGGCATGTGTCCGAGGAGTTGAGAGCTGTAAACGACGTCGAATGTGTCATCGGGATAGGAGAGACCTTCTAGAATGTCGCCTTCTTCGAAGATAACGCAGCCGGGTCCGTGAGTGGGGATGTGAGATTTGGATGCTAGTGTTTTTGCCTTTTGAAGGACGGTTGGCGAGATGTCGATCCCGATTATGCTGCCCTTACTGGCGTATTTGGCGAAGCTGGTGGTGAGGGTGCCGGGCCCGCAGCCGACATCGAGAATATGGTCTGTTGTCTTGATGTGTGGTAGGAGGAAGGGGGCGTGAGACTCGGCCGCACGTAGCAAGTGTGTTGCGATGGTGTGGTCGGAGTGGCCCCGTAAGTAGTAGCTCGGAAGATTCTCTTGTGCCATATTTGCTATCTTTTGGGTAGGTTTCCGAATACCTTGTCAAGTGTAATACTGCGAGGACGGTAATGGTATCGATAGAAGTATGATGTGATGCCAGAAAAGGGCATTCTGTTCGTAGTTATGGTCATGTATATAGCTTGCGTGCGTTGGAGCAGCAGCTGGTAATGCGTGTGCCACAGAGAGTCTAAACCATGGATACATGCTCGGGTATGCCGGGGTTGTATCTCCTGATTTAGTTGATGGGGCCCCGAAAGCCGTTAGTAGTTTGAAACTACTACTACACCTCTACTATAGAGTGTCTAGCCACCCTTGATCTGTTTTGAATGGAGCATTAGAAGGCCGGGTCGGAATAACAGACAGTCATTGCTGACGGGTATAGCATCGGGCCAGTCGGGTCTGTACCTCCCAATTCGGTTAGTCGGATCCGAAAGCCCGCAGTTGCGTAACAATACTGTATGCTTTAATGGGCATTTTTGCACACAAATTTTTTTTACTTGGACAGTTATTTCATACGATTGACTGAACTCCAGCCTATATCCTGCAATATTGATTTGCCCGATCCTCGATATCGTAATGTCCCAAATGGTCTTGATCTCAGCCAGTCCAAGTTCGCTATTGGTGTTGGAGAAGCGATCCAGCAATAGGGCTGCACCATCAAATCGCATCTAGTAATAGTAAACGAAGAGAGCTGAGCTGTTCATGTATCTATGCCTCAACCTGCCACAGATTTGAGAAAGTAGTAACTGGTTTTGCGAGTGGGCTGCGTGAAGTTGACTGCGATATCCGATTAAAGGTGCAAAAGAAAGTATCAATGACATGATCACTCCTTACCGATTCGATACTGCCCATCTCAAAGGTCAAGTAGGCCATCCCAGTAAGAACAATCTAGAGTGTCATCGTGCGCCAAATTCCCCATAAACTCAATTTGCAGACCTTCCATATTCGTTGTAGGCTCGTTCGCAGCCCCTGTCTCCCCTCTAGATACTTGTAACATCTGGATGAATAGTGGTACGGCATCTGCTCGGGTTTCCAGCGCTCGCCAGCGTGCCTCCCATGCTTCTAGCGTTAAATCCGCCAGCGCAGTGTAGAATTTGTGATCACCTTGCAGTATTCCCGGCTGTTCCTCGTGCAGCTCTCCTAGCAAGGCCCATGCGGTCTCCACTAGGTGGCCACTCGTCCGCACCCTAAGTTCACTAACCATGTATACCAGGGCTTCGATCTGTGTCCGACACGCTATGTGATCCACCAGTTTTATAGAGAAGCGGGTATTGCGCACATCGCGGTCAAACTCTAGCAGCCTGACGCTGCTTTCGAAGACGAGATTTTCATCGGCCTGTGACATATTTCTACCCCCTTCGGGCTGGTTCCGCGGGTGGAGCATAAGGAACCGCTGGCGGTGAACAGTAATACCCGCCATGATGGCAGACAGATGGTGCAGTGGTATGCTCGGGTCGAGATGTGCGAGATATTTTTCCTGAAGCATGCCGTCTACCTCGGCGAGTACTTTGCGTTTCTTCACCATGCTCTCGGCACTTGTCGATGTGACTAGCTGGGCAGCCATTTCCCTAGGGCTGTGGCAACTAGAAAAGTTGGATGACTTCCGCACGAAGGTCCATAGGTCGTATTTCATCAGACAATAGACCATCTCCGTGGCCGCAGTATGCTGGACCGCGGGCGGGCTCGTCATACACGGGTGCAGATCCGCGTCGTTCACATTCATTGGGAGCCGCACGTCACTCAAGTCGTCAATTGTCGATAATAAGCCTATGCCGCGGCGGGCGCGAGAGTTTAGGCCGCGTATATACCACCACAAACGTACTCGCATCTCTTGCTCGAAAAACGGCACATCAGAATCCTCCCCTGCGCGGTGCAGTTTCATTTTGTGAGCAATACGCAGGGCTAGCGCGACTGCCGTTGTGGAAAATTCAGACTTGGGATCGATCATCTTTACAACCACCCAAAAAAGATTAGCCTGCATCCCTTATCTTCGGCGGAGCCACTCAAGTTATACTTACCAGGACGAGAGCCAAAGCCTGTAGAACTTCCAAGTCCCGTGTTGAGAGTATACCGGTGCTAGATAATGCCCGCAATGCCCCCGTACGATATCGGCTCACAAGCACTGGCTTTCTCTCTCCCAGTATGTGGATGCAATCGGCTGGTTTCATTGAGGTGACAGCCAGCGCGTAGACGGCGAGCATTGTTGCCTCCAATGGTTTTGCAACTGATTCTACAGTCCATGCGGCCTCGAAAATCCTCTCTTGGAGGGTAGGTGCGTGGATGATCTTGGTCAACGGGTTCACGTTATCCACAAAAGCTTGCCAGAGCTTGAAGACTTGCCTTGGATCAGGATGCAATTCTCGTTGTCCCGGTGCTACAGAGATGTTGGCAAGAATACATAGAGAAGATGTGGTGAGTGCTTCGTCGGTATCCATGGATTGGTCTTCTGCATCCCTGCCGAGTGGTTTAAATTGCGAGATTAGGGGGTTTTTCAACTTTGAGGGCTCTTAGTATGAACCCAAAGCTGAGCAGGAAAGAACGTACGTCTTCAGGTAGCTCAGACCAAAGTCGTGATGCCTTGCACCACTCATCAGGCAGGATGTCTTGACTCGAGACTTGGGCTTGTGCCGCAGGATGTGCTTCGACAACTATCACAGCCTCGGTGGAGGATTCGGAACTGGTCTGAGTTTGAGGACTCGCGATGAGCTGCTTTTCCCAGGGTGACTGGATCCATGAATTACCTAGTGGGTCGAAAGGTATTTTGTGGCTGTAGAGTAGGGTTTCAAGCTCCTGTATTTTTGACAGGAGGTCGCCTTGTGTCAACCGTCTTCGGTGTCTCTGGGATGGCACTGGGGCCCGATAAATGCATGCCGCCTTCGATTTGGAGCAACTCGAGCAGGGGCTCAGCTTGTTGCATCTGACCTTGCGCCGGGCGCAGGCCAAGCAGGAGTTCTGGTTTTGGTGAGGCATTGCGATGCATATAGCGATGTGTCAATAAGCAAGACACATGTAAATCGTTCGGGGCTTCCCGATAGAAGGACCGACGGGAAGACTGCCGGGCAAGGATTCTAAGGTAGAACAGGTGAAGTTCACCGTGAACTTATACTCGATGGAGTAACACATATAGCGTTCATCGAATGTCTCTCCGCGATCCCAATTTTCAGTAGACATAATCTAAGCTGGTTCATCTGTGTATGTTCCTGACTTGGCCTGTCGAAAAATCTATGGATCCTGTCGATCAATTGCTTCGGCGAGAAATAACCTGTGGGGGAGGTGGAAATGATTAAGGTGGGTCGCCTTTGATAGCCACTTCTGGGGTCGGAGTACCTACGTCGAAGCTTTGACTAGCATTTCTGTTCAGTTTTAATAAGACTCGGCAGTCAGAGGGAGTGTAGCATTGGCCCCCACTATAACATCCTCAGGCAGGAATTTGTCACGTAACGAGGACTCAGTGAGGTGACAACGAGATCATTTTCTCTTTTAGTTAGAGTTGAGTCGATGGAATAAACGATAATGATTCCCAATATTCTCGCAGACTCGTAGTATGAAGTATAGTCATAACTTATTTCAAAAATTGATCTTATCGTTTTGAGCTGAGCTGACACGTTTACTTCGATAGTGGTGCCAAGACGGTGTTAGAATGCATCACGCAGCTGAAAGCTCTCCTTCGTGTCTCCAACACTTCAACCCCATTACGATGAAATTCAACAAAGATGTCTACTCAACCACCATCGTGCATCATAGTCGGCGACCCTGACCTTTATGGTCTCGGGGTTCGTCTCGCCGTATATGCCCAGGCACTCACATACCTCTGCGCAACCACCTATTCCAAGTCTCCGCGCATGATCCTCGAAATCCCATGCATACTCCTCAACGCTGCTATCAACGGCATTCTCATTCTCCGGGCCTTCCAACGCCGTCTCCGCCCCTTCGACACCATGCTCGCTCTCTTCACCGCGGGAACATTAAGCGTTGTTGCCCCGCTCGAAGAAGACGCGTTGTGGGAGAGGCGTGGGAGGACGATTGCCGGCAGGATCATCACGTGGCTGCAGACGGCGTGCATAAATCTTCAGTTGGCGTTTGGGATTTGGGCGGTCTTCAATGATTTGAAGGTAGATACTGGTGCAGAAGCGGAAAATTGTCCGGTCTGGATATATCTGTTCTCGAAGCAGAAGAACTCTGGCTGGGCACTGAATTTTTGGAAGGCAGCTTATTGCTTTTTCACTCCGATTCTTACTTTCCGATCGATGTGGAGCCTAAGGATTGTGAGATATGGAGTCCGCATATTCTGGCTATGGTTTCTTCACTTGTGGGCTTATGTATTTGGCTCAAAATCGAATGCGCCTCCAGCGAAGAATGCTCCCAAGGCCATGGAATTGCTCAAAGTTCCTCCACCCACCCGACCTCCACCCACCCGACCTCCGGTTGCCCACCTTCCGCTGAACCCTCAAACAAATAAATCAAGCACCGCCCCGAGGAACGGGCAGGTAGAGAATTTGGACAAAAGTTCCACTTGGCAACTGCCACAAAAGCGATCTAGCTCACGCCCAGAAACTTCCGCTCTATTCACTGCGCTGTTCTGGTTGATCTGCTTCAACGTCTTAGGCGGTGAACTTATGATATATTGGAACCATGTTGGGGGAGTCAACTCATTGGATTCGTCTGGGCAGATTCTATCTCTACTAGGCGGAACTTTTACTTTGGCACAGTTCATCTGGGCTGTTAGCGGTCTTTCCTTGGATTCGGGAGGCTGAAGTGGGTGTAGAGAGTAAACGTCTAACTTTCTGAGAGAAAACAGGATGAATGAGATAGAATAAGGTGAGGAATAACTAGAACCGGTTTTGTATTCGGCATGCGAAGAGCCCAGCGAGATGTTCCTACAAGCTAGAATCTCCAATCCTGATAAAGCATTACTTGTGATCATATATTTGGTGGGCCACGGTAACCCAATGGCGCAAACCATGAAAAGCCCAAGGTCTTCGAGTGTAACTCAATTACCGTTCGCATGAAAGCCATCCAGAAAGAAGCATGGCACAGAAACATCGCTGCCGTTCCGACCTTCAGCACGTGATATAACACATTGATCCTTGGGGCGGTTGGGCGGATGTTGGCGTTCTGGAAGTGAGCTGAGAAACAAGCCATTGTTGCCTTGGAGTTTGCGAAATTCATTCTACTTTATGATGCAATGGCGGATGGAGAAACCTGAAAAATCAAGAAGAAGAAACTAAGAAAAGAAAGAAGGTTGATTAGGAAACACATGTGGACTTTCTTATCTTCACAAAACCAGATCACAGCCCGCCCCTGGCAATGCATTTGTGGCTAGTGCGCGTACCTTTGCCAGTCTGTGCCGGTTTTATGATTGGCACATTATCTTCCGGCCCGAGTAATGTACAGCCCATACGAATATCCGAGGTATCGCGATTGTTTGAGATGACTTGGTCGTCTGAGATGGAGGTATTTAAAGCCGTGCTGTGAGGACACGGAAAGCTAATACGGTGGTGGTGGGCTGGTGGCTATGGGTAAATGTCCTACTCCAATGATCAAAGAGATGCTTCCCACGTCTGAAATCCTTCGAATCATGAGACAGCGACCGCATTTCAGGCGAATCCAGCTTCATGCTGAATGAGGTGATAGAGTCAACCACGCGGACACCTTTGCATCCTCCATAGCATTTACTTCGAGGTGTGATTGATGTGGCTGATGGGAGGAGTTGGGCTATGAGAAGCTTTTGCCTTGTTGGAGAGGAAGCTGAATAGTTATGAAGAGAACATATATACGGGATAATTCCACAATGCAAATATGGGGTACGATGCTGTCCCCAGATTTCGACTAATTTCAATAACTGGTCGTGCGAGCAGAGCAGGCCAATATATGTCTGTTCGTGGTTGAGACACCAAGACACGAACCCCAGTATGCAGCGACGTTTGCGTTCTTCAATCGACAACCTTGCATGCATGAACCACAAGAACGAATCAATTGCACCACCGCCGCCTCCTAGAATCAGTGGCAAGGAAACTACGTATGTGACATTCTCCTTCCTTTGGTTCTGCTGCGACTTTGCGTGTTCCAGAGAGGAATACTTGTTCGACTGGAGTACGGTTAGATTTCTACGTTTTTCTACCGCAAGACTTCGCGCCCGCCACTATCAAAAACAATGGGAACCGCATGAAGATCCACATGTACCGTTCCTTAAAATAGGCGTGTTTTCGGCGGAAGGAGCATAGGTTGAAGGGAACAACTCTTCTGCACGCTACGGCCAAGGTCGGGGATAAGCTCCCATGTATCGCATGCTCCACCCTAATCTTACTTCTGCACTCTATCCATCCTAGGCGCGCGATCAGTACTTTGTATGGAGTAGACGTGTGGAGGGAAGACCAAAACGGAAAAGAGCTGGGATATTGGCGTCGCTTTCTTCGCTATACTTCATTTCTTAAGATAGAGATTGGTGCAGGCTGACGCAATGTATTCCGCTCCTTTAGAATCACAACTTTTCCACCCTCTTCTTCTTCTTCCTCCTCCTCCTCCTCTTCCACCTCCGCCTCTGCCTCTGCCTCATTCCCCACGTATTCGAAATCAACCTCGTCGCATTTTCATTTGGAGAAGGGGCAGGAATCCTACGGGCTCCCTAGCATTAAAATTCGACAGGATCGAGAGGCTTTGAGAAGGTCACGACGACACAGCGAACAAAGTTTTAGAAGTCAATTCATCCAAGCTACACAAGCTCACACCAATCATACATCCTCACTATCGTATCCTACCTTTACGCCGTTTAGACGCCCTCATCACGATCTTATAATTTGGGAAGGAGTTACATGGGAAATGCAATCCCCGCGACGAACCGCACGTCCAGCCTCGTCTGGAAGCGCGTCAGCCTATGAATCCCGATCTCGAAGTCCTCTGAGCACCAGTGCTTCAGTCGATGATGTTACAAGCTTAGTCAATGATATATCTTCCTGGGCCCAGGGTGGATCAACTCGCACAGAAGCAAGAAAATCAATTCATGGTGCAAGTGGTTGGGCGAGCAAACGATCTTACACGGACCCCGTTGTGCCCTTATACACTCGACATGAACTGGAGAAAGAGGGCAGACCACCTGTGCCAACGACCCTGCTGGCCCCGCAGAGATTACGACAAGAACGAAAAACCTGGACGCATTTTGTGCCGCGTGAATATCGGGGTGATGGTTTTCGGAAACTTCCCCAGGAAGTACTTTTGGTGATTTTGCGAGAACTAAGGAAATTACATGTGAATGATGGCAGTTCGAGTTGTGCAACCTGCTGCATGAGGGATTTGCATAACCTAGGATTGAGCAGCAGGAAATGGCGGAATGCTGCGCAAGTCGTGTTATACGAGGATATTCAACTGGTTGGAAGCGATTCTACTCACCACACGAAGAAAAAATTCAAGACAAAATATGGAACGAGACTCAGACTGCTGAGGAGGACGCTTCGATGTCGACCGGATCTTGCGAAATATGTCAAAATTCTGAAAGTACCGTCGATGCCAGAAGCAGCCAAGACAAAGCAGGAACAAGACGAGTATCTGGACCTGGTGTCTTCGGTATTAATGGCATGCCCCAATTTGGAGCGTTTTCCCGGGTTTTACCAACCCTATGACCACGAACTCAATCATTATTTTCATGCCCTGACGACACGACCGAAGCTTGTTGAGAACGTCTGGTTTATCGAGCCTAGTCCATTTCAACGTAAACAGCGTTATAGTGTCACGGAGGAATCAGATACCTCTGTTTTTGTGCCTGGCCCTTTACACCCCGAACAATACACCAATTTCCTCGACCTCCACTCAAACTGGCCTCATTTACAGACGCTGGCTCTTCATTGCAATCCAGGTGGAATGATTGACTCAAGCCTCTTTACCAAGCTACTTAGAAAACTCCCATCACTTCAGGATTTATACATATCATGCTTTCCGTCTACATCTTTCAATGACGAGAATTTAGTATCTTTACCTCCGCTGAGAAAGCTTCGGCTCGATTCTCTTCCAGGAATAACATCCGATGGTTTATCTAGTTATGCCACATTACCCAATTCTTCGACGTTGGTCTCAATGTCACTTATATCATTACCGCTTCGATCACTATCCGTTCTTGCTCGTCTACTTTCACGCCTAAAAAATCTGAAATCATTCACCATATCCCAAGGCCCTTCCCTTCTACTCGAGAACCGGGGTGAAATATTCTTACACCCTTATCTTGCATCAAGCACACTGGAGAAACTTCATTGGGAGATCACGAATCCGGATGACGACAAAGCTTCAGATATTCTCGTCAAATCGATTGCTTTCTCCGGCTTCCCTTCTCTGCGCTCTATCCGTGCACCAACTGACTTCAATGGCTCGATCCAAAAGCTGTGCAAGCCTAAGGCACGGATAGAATTACCTGGGGACAAATACCGACAGATGGGCCTCGCTAGTCCAAACCGAGCATCGACTTTGCCCACTTTGCCGTCTCCAACCCGATCGATGTTTTCCCGTCAAAGCAATCGCGATAGCTTGATGAAGGCTTCCAATGAGTCCTCTTCATCTCTACCTTACGATATCTTGATGGAAAGCGGAAAGCATGAAATGATGAGTCTATCCGCTGCGCGACAGTCAGCGCAACTCCGCATTGAGAACGGCACGAAAGCTCAATTCGATATTCTCATCTGGGATCACGACGAAGGAGAATGCGTCCAGAGATTTAAAGTGGGAACGTTCATTGGGAAAGTGGAAAGTAAAGTGGTGTATAACCTGAAACCGGATCTGGATGGTAGTGATGAGTCGATTTTGGGTATTGAATCCCTTTTGGAGAGCGGCGATGAGAAGAACTTGCGGGATGGGTGTACGGGGAGTTGGAATAGCGATTTGGATACGAGGATGGGGAAGGCGTCGAAGGGGAAGGATAGATGGTGGCATACGGAGAGGCAGCGGTGGAGGGAGCTGAAATTGGATACTTTCTTTTGATTTTGGTTGGTCGTTTTTTGATACCCTGGGTGCTGGAGTTGGGAGTGGGATATGGGATATGTATGCCATATAACAGAGGAGAGCCAAGATCTTGGAATAGGGATTCCTCATGTACAAAATTTGTATGTAGATATAATAATGTTTTCTTTCTACAAGCAGGCTAGATGGGCTGATTGATTGGTTCACCTGCAGAACCCGTCATACATACAATTACACTTGAGCTTCACCATCATGGCATCAACTCAATGGAACTCATTCACTCTCAAGGCTTCGCCACCTTCATCTTACTTTACCACTCATATCGTATCATCACTTTCGCTTAACTATATTCACTTCCAACATTAAGCACAGCTTCTCGATCTACGAACTGAATGAACCGATCTGGGAACTTTTCCACATTCATTTCTTTCGGCTTCGATCTTCTTTCTCTTTTCCTCAACTTTGCAATATAAAAACGAAAATTTCCGGGTGTTTTACTTACAGAGCTTGAGGATATTGTGCTTGCTTTGCGCGATACGTGCGATACATACAGCACGGTACGAGATAGATATCGCAGCTTCTTTGAGGTTGTTGGCTTGGCTTGTAGTGCAGTGCAGTCAGTATTTTCTGCTCTTGACACGCCCCAAGAGCCATAACAATAACAACAAAAAAATCCATCCATCCGATCCTAATGCACACCACGCAACCCGCGCATTAAACTTCCAATCATAACCATGTCCTCCCTCGCCAACCACAAATCCGACCCGAACTCAAGTTCCGACTTAAACCACGACTCCTCCAATATTAACGACTACGAAGACTTCAGCCTGGACGTGTTAAACTCTAGCCCCGACCGCTTGGTGTTCGATCGGTTGAAGAAGGTGGAGTTCAGGCAGCGGCTGGTGGAGTATGAGTCGGAGTCCAAGCAAAATCAGGCAGAGCTCAGTCAAGGGCAGTCGGAGTTCAGCCTGTTAAACTCTAACCAAAACCTCGCAGATTTCTTCCTCTTGGATCTCTACCCTTCAGACACCAACCTCATCCGCACCCCCAATACCTCTGCCCCCCATGAACTCTGTCTTTCCCTCTCTCCCCCCGGTTCCGCTCGTCGTCCTAACTCTCTCAAAATATACAACCGTCATCCCCACCTCCCCACCCGCTACCCTCCGCGCCGCCTCTGCTTCACCGGCGCCCAAAAGCAAGAAGTTCGTCTGCAAGCGCTATCAGAACTCGATCAATCTCGAGCACAACTCGACCCCGCTATTCTGAATTTGATGACGAGTGCGGGTGTGGGTGCGACTAAGACTGGTAAACCTACTTCTGGAATTCAACTTTTCGATGTCGAGGATGTCGATGCGCGTATTGCGGGGCAGTTGGGATTTGGATTGGATGGGGGTATAGGTGGGGAGAAGGAGGTTGTTGAACCTATTTCTGGAATTAAGTTTTATGGTCTGGATGGCGGTGTTGTCACCGTGAAACCCACCACTTACCGCCCCGCCGGAATCGAACTTTACGATGAGGATGGTAGTGTTCTCACCGCAGGCCAATTGGAGTACAGTACAGCTGCAAAGAAAGAAACTACTCAACCCACCCCCTCCAAAATCAAACTCCTCACCCNNTCCCCAAACTCCTCACCCCATGAACCATTCCTCCCTTCCCGACTCTTCCTCCCAACTCCGTCGCCAAATTCACAAAACTCTCTACCTTCCTCCCCAGATTCCCCTCCCCCTTCGCCGGATCTCTCCTATCCTTTCCCCACTCACAACTAAACGTACACCCCTTCGGTGCTTCCTTCCCGAGCGGTCTTCCCTTTACATATGGCAATCTCCTCTTTTTCTTTCCCGCTCCCCCTTGCCCTTGCGTAAGAACATCATCATTCTCCCACGCGCCATGCCCCTTCAGCGCAGAATACGTGACATCCAGAATCGGCGCGTAGATGACCCCAACAACGGGGACGCCGTCGAGGCAAAATCCGATGGAGATGCAGAACATGGGGAAAAGATGCGTGTAGTTTACGGTGCCGTCGAGGGGGTCGACGATCCAGGTGGGGGAGGAGGTTACGAGGTATTGTTTGGAGGTGCCGGAGGAGTAGGTTTCTTCGCCGATGAAGCTGTGGGTGGAGGTTAGTTGGTGGGTTGGAGGGGAAGGGAAGAAGGGAAAGATGATAGGAGATTGTAAGGGGAATTGGGAAAGCGAGCTTACGTATGGTCGGGGTAGCGAGTGAGAATCTCGTGCTTGACAAATGCTTCGACATCTGGTGGTGTGAAATACACGTGATTAGCCATCTCTTCACATCCATCTTCAACCGACCCTCATTCATTCAACCCCCCTATTCATTTCCAATCATCCCAGATCTCCTCTAAACCGACCCTACCCCGCCTCTCGCCCTTCCATTTAAAGCTTGAACAAACGCTCCCCCTCCGTCCACCAAAACATAAAAAGCAAAAACCAAACAAACCTAGATCCGTCTGCGTAACAATATCCACAGCATTAAGTTTCTCCGCCTCATGCAACGCAGGCGCTTCACCCGAACAACGCGCTTCCACGCCATCCATTAGGATTTTGCCCGCTCTATGCGAGAGATCAACGGCGAATGCGTAGAGGGATTGGAGATCGGAGTCTGAGAGTGGTGGGGACGCCATCTTAGCAAAGGATATAGGAAATTGAGAGAGTAAGATAGATGAAGACTGCTTAGGTGGTGCTTTCTCCCGCAATCTCGTGTTATGGATGGCGAAGTATAGCTTGAAATTCAGGTAATGAGAGTGTGAAGTTGTGATGTGAAACAACTTTTGAGATTGATGCTAGTAGTGTAGTGGGGTTATCGAGAAGGATTTGGGGTGCCGATTATAGGCGGTCGAAAGCGGCGCAGGCGGGGTGAAGCCTGAAATTAAGGGGCGGGGGGAAAACATTGTGCCGATAATGTGTGAGTTAGTGATTTGGTGGTTTAGATAAGAGTTGCTCCACTGTAGATCTCGCTATGCAGATCTTTTGGTGATTTGATGTATTAATCAGCTTCTTGAAAGGATAATTTGACCTTGCTGCATCTGGTGAGCCTGTACTGCCTTATATGTTGCTGTTTGCCGACTACTAGAAAAGTACATGGTGTAGGAAGGTAAAAAGCTTTGAACGGATGAAGATGGGACTCTGTCCTAATAAATGGGGAAAAGAGTAGTGATGCATAAATTACATGTCTTCATTTCTTCATGGTATTCGAATGCGATGATAAAAGCCCTGTGAAATCTACAGTCCGCAGATATGCCTATGCCTCGCTCATTGTCCTTTAACTCCAAACCCCAATGTTCCTAGATCTTGTCTAGCTCGATTCTTCATACTTATGATAATTTTGATACACCTCCATCCTCATTCGTCGCTTAGGGGCTTTTATGCCAGTCATAAGCTCAAACTGAGCTATTGCCTGCTCAGGCAAGACTTCCAACCCGTCTACCACAACCCAAGCAGTTCTGGTTTCCTCTCTAAAGCGACGGATTTGGTTAAGGAGAGGAGTTTGAAGAGGCGGCTTGTATGATAACTATAGACATAATATTAGTATTTGATGACGGGTTCAGTATGAATATAAAATGTACCTCTACAACTACTCCGCCGGTAGTGCTTCCCAGCCATTGCACAGGTACTGTAAAGTTTGCTGGCGGTCCACCGTTCAGACTTCTTACTGGTACACAAGAGACGATCATGGTGGGCGGTCTATATGAAGCTGGCCATTCTTCTTGTGCATCTCGTATCACATGAACGATCTCCCCATTATTATTCAAGCTTTTTGCCCACGAGTTGAAGTGATCGGCAACATTTCTCGCATTTTCGTATGTACGATTAAAAATGAATATTTTGCGGCATCCGAGTCGTATCATGGCATATATTGCCGCCCGTGCCATACCACCAGCGCCAATAACAAGTCCTGTAGTCTTCGAAGGCTGAACCACATTTCGGGGGGAGATGTTACGTCTGAGACATGTCATTATACCGATGAAATCTGTGTTGTCACCATAGTAAGCGCAGACAGGACCTGTCTTTCCTCTACGATTCGCTTGGTGAAGGAGTGCTTGCGTAGTGCCATCTAACGGGGTATTATCCGATGGTGCCCGGAGTGGTAGAAGTGTATTGACCGCACCGATAGCTTTCGCGTGGTAGCTTTTGGCCACTATCCTTGACATTATTTGCACCTTGAATGGCTGTGTGATTGCCGCTCCACCAAAGTCGGGCGTTTGGCAGATTGAGTGAATCTCCTCGACTGAGCGAACTTGCAAAGATCGAAAGTCATTGCTCACTCCACAGACGCTGTAGGCTGTATTGTGCATAGCAGGAGACAAGCTGTATGAAACACTGGCACCGAGATGGTAGAAATGTAGAGGGTCCAGGATTAACTTTTGATAAAGTGATTGGCGAGCCTCCGCTGCAGTCGTGAGAAATTGTCTGATTTGACTTTTACTAACAGTTGAGTTCATGATTGGATGCGTCACGGGAGTAAATATTCGATTTTCAATCAGGGATGTCCTGCCAGTTTCTCCAATGTTGTAGGCAATCACGGGAAGATGTCCCGGAATTGAGTCAATCTTTCGCAGGAATCCTCGAACTGTTTCGTTATCGCTTTCTTTTGAGGTAGCCCTCACGAACCGAACGATGTCGCAGCCAATGGCTTTTGCTCTTCTGTATTGTATCATTCTGGATTCATCGTCCCAACCCCAGGAATTTTCGGATCTATGTAGATAATGGCCAATGACTTTTGTTCTTCCAGCGGATTGAACAAGCTGCATGACGCGATCAGAAGAATAATTCAGGTCAATGACGATGTACTCCACGCCAAGGCGAAGCCCATGCTCAAGTAAACCAAAGTAGATATCCTCTTTCTGAGATATGGTTAACTGCATGCCTTCGAATGCATACTCCTCGGCGTGGAGAATGACAGGCACCCCAAGCTCTCTCCTAACTGTCGCTACTTGTTTCGCCAGATTTCTCTGAATATCAGGGGCCCAAAGCGTATCAATCTTGATTTGAACGGCATCTGCTCCGGATTCCAATTGTTCAAGGTCAAGATTAGGAACAGAAGACATCCGAATTGAAAGCGCGTAAGTGTACAGCCTACATTCCGGAGGAAGAGCAGCTATCGAAAATGGGCTTTCAAGACTATTACGTATAACTCCTTGTCCAGTGATGAAGTCAAGAAAGGCCGAGAAGTCCTCCTTCGCATGCTTTAGCTTGGATGAAACATTCGGGAGTCCTCGATCCTTGGGACTTGTCATTCCATCACAACTTCTATCGTGCAGGTTGTAATACTCATAGTTGGAACAAAGCCGATGAGCAGCATCCGCATTTTCCAGTCGAGTGGCTTCGGCACCTCCTATGTTCAACATATCTCGTATTCTCTGGCTGTTTCGAGTGATATATATCACGGGATTTGTTTTCGTATAGTCTCGAAGGGTCCTTTGAACTTCTGTGGCGAGACTGCCCATTCCACATTCGATTATGCATCCTGTCCTATTTGCATACAACATCTGCCTTGCAACATCGATATTTCGCTTGTAAAATTCTTGGGCACCATGTTGTTGGACATAAACAGCTCGAGAAACGCCAGTCACTTCCTGGAAGTAATGATCCTCCGTGATCAGACGTCGACCGAGATGTGTGGCACCAATAAAACCAAGACTCCGCTTCCCGCTTCCTCGGGTTCCAACTAAGATAATTGAAGCATCGGGATCAAATATCCTGCCTTTCGTCTGAAGTTTTGGATCCAGTAATACCGTCTTCTCCATTCTCCGATGTTCAATCTGCATTGTCAAAGACATCTCGCATTCCAAGGTTTGGCCGGGATGAGTTGATACACACGTGACGGCTCAGCCCATGAAATGGAGGGTCCTCGACTGCTCGAAAGGTTTTTATGGAAAGTTCTTTGTTCTTTGGAGTCAACAAGCACACTGTCGATGATATGAGTATGGCTTGTACCGCCGGCGAGGTGCTCACATCTCCTGGATGTAACAACTACATGAAAATATGGAATTCTCGATCGAGGCCTTGCTTTACACTATTTCCCATTCGTTCGAAAGGTTGAAACTCAATCTGTACTATGAGCGAAGTGCCGGTATGCTGGGCGAGCCAATAAGAAATCCCGCTATGCTGATTAATAAGACATACGGGAAAGTACTTAACCGGTACCTCCGACCTCCAAGCTACAATGTTTGTGGGGTATGGGGAAAGATGCGCTTTGAGCATGATTGATGTCAGTTTTTGCATGGAAAGCTAACACCAATCAACCCTTCCAATGAAGGACTCACGGCCGAGAAGACACAATGGATCACTTCAGGACAACTCAGCCATCGATTTAGAACACTGATGCTTCGATATAACAATCCTTAAACGCTTCGGCTACAAGTTCTTAGGACAACCTTTGCAACCTGCAAGAAATCGCGATCCCATGAAGATGGTTCAAAATCGATCCTAATTGACGCCGGCGAAACGAATCCACGTCTCATAGCTTCGCATGCGCGCAATTCACTGGTACGAGCGGGCAGCGACCCTTGCCCACGATTGTTGCTGGTGATGGAGCAAGCAGACTTGACACAAAATTCGAAGGCCGAACTCGGTGCGGCTTCCTTGAACTCGAAGAAGAAGGAGAATAAGAGCGATGAGAGCACGAGTGCGAAGAATACAAAACAAAATCAGGGAGCCCGAAAGAGGGTCTCGCAGGCATGCGACAAATGTAGAAGCCGTAAAGATAAATGTGACGGAAAACGACCTGCGTGTTCGACATGTTTAATGCATGGGCGAACTTGTTCGTACGATGCGAACGTAAAGAAGCGCGGATTACCGGAGGGCTATGTTCGAGGTATTGAAAAACTATGGGGGCTCACCCTACGAGAGGTTGATGGTGTGGAGAATGAAATTCTTTCCATATTCACTGGGGACGAGACCAACGAAGCACTTGTTAATGTTTGGAGGAATGAAGATGGCAAACCAGACAGCCTTGCTGAGGTGTGGAGAAAGTCACAATTATCCAGAGAGCTTGAACGATTGTTACCAATCTTGGAGCCAGGTTCTAATAGTGATACCGGCAAACGAAAACGACTCGATTCTGATGCTCAACTCAGAAAGAAACCCGGTTCTAACGGTCCACTTTCAGATTCGCCTGCTTCCAACCCTGAACATGAAAGTCAATCTCAGATGGTTGATTGGTCCGACCGGAAGCTAGATTTTCGAATTCCAGGAGAGGTAGGAGGAGCATCAGCATTTGGCAGCTCAGTTCCAAACTTCTCGAATCCGGAACAGACCTTAAAATCACAGTATGGATCCATATTGAGTCCCGCATATATACCAAACTCAAAGGATCCAAATTCCAGGCCTTCTTTACCAGAACTGCCCTCCGAGGCTTGGCATCTTCTTGATGTTTATTTCTCTTATACTCACTGCTGGCTTCCGATTGTAGAGAAAGGCGATTTACTTCGAGTTTCATATCATTATGCTCAAGTTCGTAATGATGAACAAGCGGGTCACAGTGGTGATCATGCATTGCTGTGGGCAGCAATAGCATACGCCAAATTTCAACATAGGGCAATAAACAATATTCCCCATGCCCAGGGACCCGTATCGCAAGCTGTCTGGACGGCCGAACGGATGTATACACACGCGAGAGCCCTCATTCCAAACGAAGAGGAAGCTTTCGATCTTGGCCATGTGCAAGCTCTTCTAATCTTAACCTTGACTAATCTCGGCCTGGGCCATTTTAATCGAGCCTGGATTCTGATCGGCAACGCTGTGAGGGTAGCCATTGAGCTGGGACTTGACGCACCATCTCCTGATGACACGACTTTGTCAAAGCAGAGTTCGAGAAACAAGCATGTTTTCTTAGGGTGCTTTGTGCTCGACACCATAGTTGCTGCACGTCTAAAAAGGCGACCACATCTAAGAACTAATGATTTAGATTGTATTGGAACACTGGTAGAGGACGGTCTAGAAGAGTGGGATCCTTGGACGGATTGTTTATTGGTCCGAAGAAGCACGACAGGAAACTCTCGGGTGCCTGCATCTATTCTGAGCACCTTTAATCGGTTGATACAGGTCCTACAAATTCTGAATGACGCTAGTTGTGCATCTGAAAACTCCAAAACCGTGCAATTCAGCACAGGACTGTTGGATAGATTACATGCTTGGAGTAGGGCACAGACTCAACCACTCTACTTAGATTCATCAGCTGTGAATAGCGAGCAAGCATCCTCACTTCTACCCCATCATTATCATCTTCATATTGCCTATTTTACAACATTTGCGGCATGTCAATTGCTTTCACACGGGAAAAGGAAAGAGAGCCCGGATCTAGAACCTTGCACAAGATCAGCCCGTCAAATCGTCCATCTCCTCAAACGTCATTCGTATAGCTTTGGACTTCTCATTGTTTCGCCCACCTTTGAGTACTTTACCAAAACTGCTTATGATGTGGTGCATGCTGTGCGACGGAGTATAGAAAACACGCACATCGTTCTTGATGACTGGAAATACAACTTGGATACGTGCGTTTCTTCAATGGAGCCAGCATGGCCTGTCTTCGAGCATTTCAAAATCTCTAGCGAGAATTCCCAGAACTGGAAGAATCGGCGCGAGAGCCAAGTGGCATTTGATCTCATTAACGGAATTATTCCAACTGCAGAAACACCACAATCTGCTAAGACACCCAACAGTGTGACAAGCTACGAAATGAGCCAGCCCTATAGCCCACAAGTCTTCAGGTCTCACTCAATGAATAGCATAGACGTGGCACGTCCGAATAGAAACGCACTCAAATATCCCAAAAATCTAGTGCCGCCAACATCATACTCAAACCAGTCTTTCAATATACCTGGAGCCGACAATTTCTCCGCGGCTATTCCCGAGAGTCCCCAGTCCGTGTTCAATATGGCAAATCCTTCAAGCCTAACCCCATGGACGCCCAACCAACAAAACAAAAACCGCAACACCAATCAACCCCCTTTTGCCCTGGGCCAAGCCTTACAGTCACCTCAAGTACAACGCGCGGTTCCTCCTGGTATTGAAACAGACGGCGACTCAACATTCAATGATTTCGCCGTCATGGATGCTATGGAATGGTAGGCTCTATTTATTGTTCCCGTTTGTACAAGATGGACCCTCTTGCTAACATCTTTGTAGGACGAATAGTATGGATCAAAGTTTAGTGAATCTAGGCTTCGAAGACCCTGAAAAACGGAATCAGGATTTTTACACATTTTGTCGGGAACCCGATCCATTATACTCCAACAATACCATATT
This sequence comes from Clarireedia sp. CPB17, assembly GCA_002242865.1. Taxonomy (NCBI): domain Eukaryota; kingdom Fungi; phylum Ascomycota; class Leotiomycetes; order Helotiales; family Rutstroemiaceae; genus Clarireedia; species Clarireedia sp. CPB17. The sequence goes on from LLKJ01003521.1 coordinate 24,776, forward strand.
CCAGCAATTACTAGCAAGCTCTAATGCCGAATCTTCGAGTCTCTTCGCCGCTCAAGGGTTTGGAAATGCGGGAATGCCGGTGGCTAGTGAGCCAGTGTTTGGTGCAGGAATGGATTATGGAGGTGATGAAGGCATTGAAGCGGGGCAGATATTGCAAGCATTAAGTACACACAAGGAGCAGCGGAATAATAGTGGAAATGGATAACGATGACTTGATTATAAAGAATGAGGCTAAATGGAGTATTCGACTGCATAGACGCAGATAACACATCATTCGATCCATACTCATTGGCGTGCTCACTGTTGGGTACTTAAGTTGCATATTTATAAGAGCAAGCGTTCATTCATCGTATTTATCTAAACAAGCAACTATGGTATCTCTCGATGACGCTATATTAAACTTACATTAAAATCCCCAACACCAATACACATAATTCACACCAGCCAATGTCATGCTCCACCCACGATTCACAATCGGGCGAAGACTTCGACATCAACGGCATTGAAAGAGCTGCTTTCAGCTTCCTTCTTAGAATCGATCATCTCCACTGGCCTCTTCTCAGCAATCTGGGTCTGTTTCTGGGTCTGGTTTTGGGCTTGTCCAGGCTCCGACTCTTGCCCCCAGCCCATCTCGCTGCACACCCACTGCCACGACCTCATCGCTCTATCCGCATGTGCTTTTGGAACACTCTCACTCCGATCCACCAACGTCTTATTAAACAACTCCATCGAGACCCATCCCATATAACCCATACCGTCGCAGATAGCTTTCACAACATCTATCACGGGTAAATAACCACCTCTATCCTGCTCTCCCATAAACAATCTGCAGTTTCTGCTCCAGCTCATCCTGGGTCTTTGGCCCTCGACATAGAATTCATGTTTCTCGTCTAAAGGAGCAGCGAGCCTTTCCCCGTCGACAATCTGAATGTAGAAGATTTTCTTCGGATCAAGCTCTTCGACCATGCGGGCGAGAGATTCTTTAAATGAGGAATCGGCGTTGGGTGTTTTGCCGGTAGGTGATGTAGGATCGGCGTACTCCCGACCTGCGATATTGAATGTGTCAAGACAGAGACCGAAATTCTCACGACCAACGCCTTTCACGACAGCCCATGATGCAGACCATGTGTTGATATGCGTTCCGAAGGAGAGAGCTTCGAAAGCAAAACGGAAGCCGTTAGAGGCGCCGATATCTGCGATATTTTGGAGATCACGGATGATGGTGGGCAGGTCACCGGTGTTTTGAGTGCTGGGAGCAAATGTGGAGGGAATTTGGATAAGGTCGGTGCCTAGGATACGGCAGATGGAAAACCAGAGGTGCAGTTCTTCGAGTTTCTCTTTGCGTGCACTGGCATCGAGGAGACCTTCGTAGTTGAAGAAGGGACCGAGGGCTATGATGGGGAGGGCATGTTGCTCGGATAGGGCGCGGATTTCACGAGCTGCTTGGAGATAGGAGTGCTCGGAAGGATAGTCTGGGGATTTGGATGCTAGGTCGACGAGATCTTCGTAAACTTTAGGTTGTATATGTCAGTGAGAGTAACAAATATTGGAAGCCATGGACATGTGAAAGGGGACGATTAAAGAGCTACCACGACAGAATCGTAGGCAACATGTTCGGGATAGAACAATTAAGGATGAAAAAACTTACACATTTCAATGCCCGCAAGGCCTGCGTCCTTTGCAGCTTTGAACTTAACAGGCATTTCATGTCCGGCGAAACACCGCTGTTAAAAGTCAGGTATATCCAAGGACCATACAAAACGACTTACTCCTAAGGACATGCTAGCAATGGCTGATTTATACATGACTTTGACGGATTCCTTTTGCGTTTCTATTCCTTCTTGGTGTATATTTTTCAAGGTTGAGGAATCGAAGTAATAAAGTGTGTATATCCTTTATGGAAGTAATATTTGAGGTCGTCAATGTCTCAGAAATCAGAGAACGAGAGGGGAAATTGTGATCAAACTTCACAAGCTAGACCACAATGAACGGAACAACGATTCGGGACGATATAAAAGACGAGCGTTGTGAATGATTTAGTTGTGCTGGAGAGGATGATGGCAAGTATCCAATATTGACAAAGTATTCAACTCAGGCAAGAGTATTTTCAATAGAATAAGAAGTTAAACGCAGGATCAAAGATGCTCTGATATGAGATAAAAGTAGAGACGCGTTTGTTCGCCCAGCAAGTGTGGGATGAAACAAAAGAGGATAAATCAAACGCACTGTACATTAAGTGGTCCCAATTCGCAAGCCCACGATCCCTACAAGATGCTCTTGCACGGTAACACTACCATCGCGCGACCTGCCGAATCCAAACATGTTATCGGTGGTTAAGAACTTAAGAAGACACTCGTACTTCGTTACTCTGCTAGATAAGTTCGATACAAGTCAGGAATCAGTTTAGTTGAGGTGATATTACGTCGTGCGGTTGGTCTGCTAAATCTTCTTCCGATGGGGGTGAGCGCAGAGATGGATAAGGCTTTATGCCGATGTTTGCCGCTGATTACCTCTTAGTTTCTTTTTAGCCACTCTGCCTCTGAGATTATGGTGCTCCCGCTTCCCCACGGGAGCTAATCGTCCCCCGGATGTTGATTTATTCGGACAGCACAGTCAAGACGTCAGTGGGATCGCTATGAGGGGGGCCTCCAGTATCATTACGAACGAAGTCCCTCCAGAAAGCTTTTCCACATCATGCTCGGGCTCTTCATGCATGTTTCAGCCGTCATACTAGCTACCATGTAAGATATCTTCGTAGTTATGGTAGTTAACTACATCTTCGTCAATGTAGTTATATCGTTTGCGGTCCTCTAAAACGGTCCCTCGAGCGTAGAGGAGACAGGTCGACTTGGAAAATGTGCTGTAGCGGATTATTGTTGCCAAAAGTATATGTTAGAGAATCTGAGACGTTGTAATCTTTGACGGTTCAATTGTCCTTTTCATGCATTTTTTATATCTTAGCTATCATCATCAGTCAGTTATCTCTGTGCTGAGAGAGAGGCACTCACTATTTCACGAAAACGATGACGGCTCCACCTATATCAATCGCGCTCATAGGCTCAGGGCTGATTGGACCGCGACACGCTCAATCCCTCCTCCGCAATCCTGAAACTGTACTGCGTTCCCTTACAGACCCCGCTCCGCATGCGCTTGAAATTGCTAAGTCTCTTTCTACTCCCTATCACGATTCGATATCCTCTCTCCTCTCTTCCACCCCACTCCCCACCGCAGTCCTAATCTCCACACCGAACTCCACCCACGTCTCAATATCAATCTCGTGCATCGAAGCAGGCATCAAATACGTGCTTGTCGAGAAGCCCATCTCAACTTCTATAGAAGAAGGGGCGAAACTGCTGTCCGTGGCAGAAGAAGAAGGGGCAGTGATACTAGTCGGGCATCATCGAAGATTCAACCCGTATCTTATCTCTACGAAGGCCGAACTGGAGTCAGGGAAGCTGGGGCGGGTAATTGCTGTGCAAGGAATATGGGTGTTGAAGAAACCGCAATCGTATTTTGCTGGAATTGGTGAGTGGAGACGCAGTGGCGAGAGTGGAGGCGTGGTTCTTATCAATTTGATACATGAGGTTGATCTACTACAATATCTACTTGGAAAAATCGTTGCGGTGTCTGCTTTCGAGAGTGAGAAGACAAGAGGGTATGATGCAGAGGAAGGATGTGCAATAATCCTCAGGTTCGAGACTGGGGTTGTAGGAAGCTTTCTCCTAAGTGATTCTGTCCCCTCGCCCTGGAATTTCGAAGCTGGAACGGGTGAAAATCCCAGTATTCCAAAGGTTGACACGGAGGACGCCACAGGTGGGTTTTACAGAATATTGGGTACGAAAGGTTCAGTAAGTGTACCTGATATGGCACGCTTCAGTTATGAGGACGGTAAAGGCGAATCAGCCTGGAATGATGTATTGAAGAGAGAAGAGATACAGGTCAATAGAAGCATTGTACCATTCGATGAGCAGATTGAGGATTTAGTGCAGGTTGTGAAAGAAGGGAAGGAGCCAATATGTAACGGGAAGGATGGGTTGAGTGCAATGGTTGTTTGCGAGGCCGTGAGACGCTCGATGAAGTATGGAGAGACTGTCAAAATCGATGGTCTTCGTCTTGCTGGAGAAAGGAACTAAATGAGTCACATCGCTCGCAGAAACGAAGTGTTTGTGAAACTAATTTCATTGAGTCGATCACTCAAGGACTCGACAGCCTTACAATCAAAGTTTCACACACAATTGGTAATGGATGTATGCCTTTGAAAATTGTTATAGAGACTTTTGTTGCGATACTACTCTCTGCAATGAAAAAAATCTAGCTTTAAATAGGTAGTCAAGAATATTATCCATCCCCGATCAAGTCGAAAGCACACCCATCCCCAGAAGAACACTGGAGCTTTCCATGAGCCGTAACATTCCAGAGCACTTCGTTCAAGATCTTGTGCTTTGCTCATACCCTGATCTTCACGAGGTGACTAAAGCGAGGTACGCGTGAGATATGCTGACAGGACGACAATCCAGTTCTTCAGCCGTACTTCGTTATCACCATTGCGAGAGTACAATTTAGTAGTGGAGGATTGATTGCTCTCCATCAATCAAGGTTCCGTTTTCAATGGCCCAGCCGTGAGCTCTGGCCACCAATGAGTAAGGCACGAGGTATCTAGTTTATTAATCAGAATCATGGTAACATTTGCACATAGATTTCAGAACTTACTGGTCAACAAATGGAAGAACTTCCTTAGCACCGGGGGTGTTTCTCCTGTAGTTCGTTCAATATTTATGCTCTCATGGGTGGGATAAACACGGGGCAAAATACCAATCTCTCATCAAATCCATGGCCATTCCGAAGAGACCCATGAGATGAACACCTGCTTGTTCCATTCTTCTGTTGGCATCAGCGGCAAGCTTGTCGCTGAAAGTACCACTGGCTTCAGTGTTGGCCCAAACATCATATCCTGCCTCGACAAGTGATAAGGCAAGGAAAGAGGTGCCTAGTATTGGTGTTAGTTTTTCAACAATCTCCCAGAATTGGCTGTCGAAGGCTACTCACAAACTTCGGTGACAATTCCACCGATGATCAACTGTTTCTTGCCAGTTGCCTCAACGGCGGCACGGAAATCAGGGTTGTCCCAAGCATTGACTTCTCCTTGACGCTTGATGTATGGGGCATTTGGATGCATCTGCTAGAATGAGCCATGCTTATACAAAAGTAATCCTTAACACTTACAGCAATGACCTCTGCTGGTAAAGCACTGTTGGGTCCTGTGGAGATTTAGCTACCATCTGTCTGAACGTGATAGACTTCAACATACCTGTCTCAGCCGAAGTGGTCAAGATGGTAGGAAGGTTGAAAAGATTGCCGAGCGCTGCATGGCCCAGAATGTTCTGTCTGAACACTGCGGGATCATAGTCTCTCACCAGCTGGGAAAGTCCAATTTGGTGATCAATCACAAGTAGTGCCTATCAATTTGCCTCAGCTTGAGTCCATCGACGAAAGTGAATAAGACCTGGATTGGACTTGGTGTCAAACTTACAGCGTCGCTCTTGTTGAGACGATCGAAAGTAAAACCTATGATGGAATCAGTCTCTGTTGAAAACCTTGAGGGACTGATAGTAGCCTACCTTCGACTGCCATGGCAGAAGCCAAGATCAGAGAGTAGACGTTTGAGAACTTCATGTTGTTGGTTGGAGAGGCTGATTTTTCTGCTCGTTCTGCTTGTGATGATGATGAAGATATGATTGAGTTGATGTTGATGGCTGGTTCTGAGAGGAGGAACCTACACTCTTTATACCCTTTGCTACACAAGACGAAAGATATCGAGATCTATTCATTCTGCATCTATTCACGTTTCACCGCCAATCTCCCACTTAATTCCACCGGGTGATGATGGCAAAAGTACCAGGTCCCTGGCAAAAACTCAAGTTTACATCGTCACTTCATCTCACGGTCCGAAGTGACCACGCCCAAGTCCCGAGGATGCGAGGGGTCTACAACGTTGGTCTCACTGTTTCCGGCCGTCTTTGCATGTCAAGCAAAGACTTCCACCGGACTAGGCTTCTGCCTACCTCTCTGTAAGCAACCGCCAAGGACGATATAATAAAGCTACTACAGCACGTGCTATGCCGATATAAGTCTCGTCGCCTCCAGGAGTTTTTGCGACAGGATGGGTGACAGGACGAATAAGCTGTTAAAGCTTGGATGCAAAGTCTTGACTAAGCCATGAACTTGAGCTTAATGCACCTACATTGCAGGACATACATCATGTTGCGGATTTGAAAACCGTATAAGCCAACATCACATTCTCAACTTCTGTAATTGCGGGCTCATTCCGTTCAGACTGTAATATAATTGGTCTAACCTTGCGCGCTCGGCAGCCCCCGCTGCCCCATTCGCGATGGATAATGTAGGTCGTCAGCAAATCGTAAACATGATCAATGTTTACATAAATTTTGGAAGTGGATACAAGGGAATCTAGTCATTTTTTGTCAGAACTTTAAATGGACAGGTAAGCAAAAGTGCCAGGGTAGGGTACACCAAGAGACAATTACTAATCGTCGTGCATAGCTTTTATATTGCAGACCCGAAATTTATTTGATCTAAGCATTGCGAGATCATTAAGTAAGTAACATGGCGTGCATTCGAGGGCCTCAATTCTCAGTTTTTGCGGAGGTTAGATACAATTCAGTCTACTTCCCGTTCATGAATAATCTGCGAGGTAACATGGTAAGGTTCCATGTGGAGATACCACGACGACGGAAGCACTACGATGAACAGGTCATTCCACGAGTTCACAAAACAGTAATTAGATGTGGATGAGATAGATGTGACTAATTGTATGTAGGTGTGGGTGACCGTTTTCATTCTATCGGCCGAGACTTTCGGCATCCCTCCACAAAGCAACGAGCCCACCTCAGCATAACAGCATGAATCATCGTGCCAGCGGTCCGTAAACTACCGGGATCATTCTTAGCAAACGCCGAGCGAGTTCAATGCTTGTGACACGCTTCTCAAGACTTCAAACGGTACATCTGCTCTGCCGTCGCTCGTCGATGAACCTGTTTCGTCTGCGGATCGACCACTACTCCGTCTCCGTCTCCGTCCCCGGTTCCGACTCTTGGTCTTGATTCTGCTTACTGTCCATAACTCCCCAGTTGGGGAAGAGAAATGCTAAATAAGGTATGGGTAGACAACACACGGTCACAACTACATAACTCAAGTGGAGCAACGAGCATTGCCCAGCTATCCTGTCGGCTATCACAGCATTTCTGCTTAGAAATGCTCCTTGACTAGCATGATAGAATACGAGACTCTCATTAGTCTAGGGGTCTGAAGCAGTCCCATGCAAGTAGTTGATGGGCACAGTACTCTAGGCATCGATATCGCCACAGCCTTGGTATCAGGCGGACCGCTACTCCAGCACGCAAACCTCGTAGAAGCAGCCCTGCATGCGAGCTAAAGATACAAGCAAGGGCACTGTTCCACTTCCTCTACTCCACTACACGTTAGTCACTCGCCCAGACGACACAGAAATTTGGGAAAGAAGATGCATGCCCCAAGGTCGATTCCAATCTCCTTGGATCTAATATTTCGAGAAACCAGAGGTTCTTAGAACATAGCAACTGCAATAGCTCCAAACCGGTGCAGTTACTAAGCGATCACGCGGTGCACTATCTTCATTACATATAATCGCACCAAGGATCCGCACTGGCGGTGCTGAGCTTCGATCAAGATTTTCCATCCGATACCCAAGCTTAGGATAGCTCCTGCACTTGGATGAGCGAGGTATGGACCAGAACATAATCGTCTGTTTCGAAGGATTCTTTACACTGCATGAAAAGTTTTATCATGCCCCTTGCTAGCAGAAAGTATCTCAAGCAAGTAAAATGTGAAGTTGGACTAAGAATTGGTGCACCCTCTAATAGATCGATCGTCCACTCGAATCCGCATAACCTTTTTGTGGTTCGTGAAAACCGTTGAGGTGTTCAAAATACAATCTAAAAAGCTAGAAGTCTTAAAGTTGGTCCATGGACCAGTGCACCTCCTGGAGATATATAATAGGGAGTCTCACCTTCTTCAGTTCAAATCTTTAAGCTCCCTCTTTGGTATTATCTTTTCATGTGCGCTCCCATGTTGCTCACGGTCCCAGGCCCATTTTCTAACTAGGTGTTCCTCAAGCGTGCCATCCAACAGCTTCACCACGTAATCTCCGATGATGGGGAGAAACTTCCACCCATGAAAAGAACCACCCGTAGCAATGTATAGTCTTTGACACCGTGGATGGCTGGAGATTATGAAATCCTGGTTTGGTGTAATTCCGTCCCTTTTGTATCTTAGTAGCTCCTGGGACAGAAGATCACTGTAACTTACCAGCATGTTCGGAAAGAATCAAATTGCAAATCGTCGACTTCCTTGCCGTAGATACCTTTCATAACTCTACGGCACTCACTTTTCATGGAAGCAGGCACAATGTGCTGTGCTTGGTCCGGTACAATGGGTGGAGCAGATATTCGTTGTTTGGAGCTTTCGTGTTCTAGAGTATTCTTGAAACTAACATCCACACAGAATTTAAGAACGCCATCAGGGGTAGGTGGCAAAACTTCCCCTGTGTAGCCATCAGCATCTAGAATCAAGTCTTTCGAGAAGTAAAGCTCACCGAGTACATTGCTGAGAGCATGGATGAATACTGGTGTATGCTTAAATCGTTCGTACTGTTCTGGATTTAGTTTTATATGCCCAACAACAACTGCAGCCGCAGTTATTCGATCCGCAGCCTGAATATCCGGTGTTTGTGGGGCACTGTCTGCGAGTAATGAAGCAGTTCCTGCACCGGTAGATAGCACGATCTTATCTGCTTTCAGAACCATACCATCTCTCGTTCTAACGCCATCGCAACTGCCATTCTCGTCGAGTAAAAGGCTAACGACATCACCCTGAAGAAACTTAACGCCATTCTCTTTCGCTGCTTCAGTGACAGCCTTCAAGGCCCTTGTGGCTTCTGCCCAGCCACTCCCTTCGTTCACGAAAACATCTTCGGCGTCTGTCCAATCTGCATCGCGGAAAAGCCCACTGTATTCCTCCTTCATTACATCGGGTCGTACGATCCTTGCCTGGTGGTCCTTGACACCTAATTTATTATAATTTGCAATGATCCTTCGGCCCAGGCCTGTATCATCAACATTCACGAGCCCGGACTCATGGTAATATAGCTTGAATAAAGAGTTGTTCTTCCAAGCTTCGCGTGCCTTGAGAGCAAGTTCACAGTAAAATATGTTACCGTAGTCGGCACGAATGATCTTGTTGTAATCATAGGAGGCTCCAAGGGGGCAAGGAAACGTGGATAAGCGATCAAGGACAGTTATTGAGGAGCCTGGGTGTGCAAGCGATAGATGATAAGCTGTGGAGGTGCCAAAGACTCCTGAGCCCACGATGAGGTAGGAAGTGGCGGCTTGGGTCGCCATTTTCCACAATGAACCTTGATATAGTAGATTTTACTGAAGCGGTACCGAATAACAAGGCTACAACAGTCGGGCTTTCGTCGTCTGATATCACCGTAACGGCTCTGAGAAAGAACGGCGATAGCATTGCTCTATTATGTTTTCGTAGTCGGAGATAAGAACTGAGTCTTGCGGAGGTAGTGCATTTCCACGAGCCTGAACTAGAGCAGCCTGGTAATTGGCGGGGAAGCTTATCTTAGCGCCGGCAACCACCGAAAATAATTTTGAACTTTTCGATTTTTATTCTTCAAATTCTCTCTCGGGCAAAACGGACAATTGACCATTGACGATAATTATCAAAGATCACACGCATAACACAATGCCCAAGGCAACAAGTCCAAAAGATGTCCCCCGATCAGGGCGACGACATAACGCACTCGAAGATGATCTTACAGCAAGTGGACCACTAAAGACAAAATCCGCCAAGAGAAAGTCAAGGCATGAGGAAGAGGGCGAGAAATTCGTGGACTCGAAATCGTCGCGAAGAATCTTGAGAATTGGACAAGAGCTAGCTGAGGAGGCTGAAGCAGAAGACAGGCCAGCGAAAGCGAACACAGCATTTGACTTTGAGTCAAGATTTGAGGATGATGAAGAACCAGAGTTTGGCGACGACAATGGAGAGGAATGGGGAGACGAGGAAGAAGAAGTAGAGGAAATTGAATTAGATCCAGAGGATCGCGACACATTTGGCAAATTCTTCCCTGCCGAAGATGACCCTTCACAGATTCTCAAGCAAGGTTGGGGAGGTGGTGAAGATGGGGAGCAGGAAGAACAGGGAACGGATCTAACAGCGTTGATTATGGACAGAATCGCTCAGTTCGAAGCAAAACAGTCTGGGCAGTCTGGAGCTCATGCATCTGGACCGCCAGAGGATGGCTTTGAAGTACATCCTAAAGTTTTAGAAGTTTACACAAAGTAAGTTCACCTCTATTAGAAAATCATCGGACGGTGCTGACGATGCCATAGAGTCGGCCTGATATTGTCGCGATATAAATCAGGAAAACTACCGAAGCCGTTCAAAATTCTTCCCACCGTCCCGAATTGGGAAAATATAATCGAGATCACTCGCCCCGACAAGTGGACAGCAAACGCATGCTATGAAGCGACGAGAATATTTGTGTCAAGAACGCCGGCGATCGCACAGAAGTTCATGGAAATGATCTTGCTTGAAAAAGTAAGGGAGGATATTCAGGACACCAACCACCTCAATGTTCATCTTTTCAGAGCTCTGAAGAAAGGACTCTACAAACCGGCTGCATTTTTTAAGGGATTCCTATTTCCGTTAGTCGCCAGTGGTACCTGCACTTTACGAGAAGCACGCATTATCTCAGGTGTTCTCGTGCGGGTTTCAATTCCAGTCCTGCACTCCGCAGCTGCGATCAAGGGACTTTGCGATATTGCTGCGCAGGAATCATCAGCTGGAACTGAGGGAGGTGGAGCCACCAATATCTTCATTAAGGCCTTGTTGGACAAGAAATATGCTCTGCCATACCAGGTCATCGATGCTCTTGTTTTCCATTTCATGCGATTCCGAAGCGTTGATCCGGCGAGTGTCCGACCAGAAGATCTAGAATCTGGTATGGATGGTTTGAAGCAGTCAAACGACACGAAGTTACCCGTGATATGGCATCAATGTCTGCTGGCATTTGCTCAGAGGTACAGAAACGATATCACAGAAGATCAGAGAGAGTCATTGTTAGATTTACTTTTAACAAAGGGTCATAGTGCCATTGGACCTGAAGTGAGGAGGGAGTTGCTTGCAGGAAGAGGTCGTGGTGTGGTTTTGGAACCTGAAGGTCCTACAGTTGATGGCGATGATACCATGATGATAGATTAATTGTCGTGACTTCGAAAAATATATAATTAGATTATCATCCTGCCTTTCCCAAATGCTTCATTTAACCCACCTTATCTGTTCATTATTGGTGATCGTCTCTGCCGCTAGTGACGAATCTCCAGGCAGCATCAATAGCACAGCCACAGAAGCCGAATCGCAAGAAATAGCATGTTTTCCCATAAACATCCGCCATAAATTTTCATATTTTTTCCCTTTATTTAGTTCCACTGAAATATATTGTATACATAAACTCTTGACGCTGGTTGCGAGAAGTCCAAAATCCCCAATAATGGCGCATGAAAAGTCCTCCTCAACCTCCACCTCCAAAGGATATTTCGAGCCATCCTACCCTACCTCCAATGAAACAGAAGCCGGTCCCTCAAACACACAAACCGAAAATGACTATCCAAACGCCAACTCCGGCACCCATCATGACCTCTCTACCCCGCCCGCCTACTCCGCTCCACACATC
>LLKJ01003522.1:0-19708 GCA_002242865.1 Clarireedia sp. CPB17
TCAATCAATCAATCAATCGCACCGAGATGAACAGAAAGATACAGTTCGAGAATTTCCTCCAGCGATTGACCATGGCTGGCGTCGGCGGGGCCTTTCTAATTGGTCCCATGCTCATCATGGTTCTAAAGAAAACCCTACTTACAACATTGCTCACCACGTCGATCTGCGTTGTTGCTTTCGGATTTACTCTGGCGGTGTACTTGGATCAACCGTTTAACGTGTTGTCGGGAACGGCGGCCTATGCTGCAGTACTGGTTGTGTTTGTGGGGACCAGTAGCAGCACCTCATAGAGGAATTGTTGTGGAGGAGGTCGAGCTCTCCGTGGGAGTTGCTAAGTTTGTGCTGGAACGCGGGCCGGTGATACCTTCAGTCGTGATCTCAACCAACACGGAAGTGTAAACTACGTCTTGCAAGAAGAGGTGAACCACGCAATGTCCGACAAGTCCATTGATTGCTCTGTCGAGCAGGAAGTTCAGAAATAGCAGAGAAGATTTGGAATAACATATCTCAACTTAGCCCAAAATAGACCTCCATACCAGGGTATGCTTTGTTTGACTTAGACCTCTGTACTTCTGAGCTCAAGAGTATTCGTGGGAACCTCGGGGATGAGGAATTGCTGCGAAGTATCCCTAGCTGGACATACCATGTGCTCTCATTGCTTGTGACGACGAAACACTATACAGTCTGGATGCGCGCTCTTTGAGAACTCAAAACTACCAGACTCGAAAATATCTTTGCAGAACTATCTTAACATAGATGTCGATACCCAAATTACCCCGCTATGGAGGGGTAAATCCTTAGTCAGCAGCTTTGAGAGAAACCCCACTCATCGCGTCGTCTCCTCATCCCTCCACGGAACCAAAACCCAGAGCCAGAGCTTGTTTAGCAAGGAACACCGCAAGAATGGTAGATGTAATATTTTGGAGCATGCTGTGTGGGAAGGGGTTCGCTGGTGCTTCTGCGTGGTGAAGATTGTGTATCTCCGGGGTCATGCTGTCGGTTTTTAGGCGTGGATATGTTACAGTTGTAGTGCAGGTGGAGATATAAGCATGCAAGGGGAGTATGCGGGAAGGATGGGCTACTGCACTGGTTCGCTTCTCATATGCTAAGTTTGGGGTGGATTTGTGAGAGGTTTAGGGAGGCGGCATGATAAGAGTATTGAGCTATGTGATGGAAGAGTTAGGATGCAGAAGTTGCTGAACGCATAGATATGAGAGGCAGGTGCACTTGTCTTACATAAATGCACACAGCAATCTATCAGCCGCAACACAAGATAAGAGAGCGAGCACCACAGAAGACCATCACACAATCCGCACCAATCACATGCAGCAGCAACCCATCACTAGATCCGCATAATGCAATATCATTTCTCATTCAACCTCCATCATCTGACCTTCTTCCATCTGACACCATGCCTTTCCATCCTTCTGGATCTGCCTAGTACATGCATCTCCAGACCCCAACGACCGCTCTTCTAGCTAGCTCTTGGAACCTCGTTTCCCTTAACAAGTAACGGTTTCTCCGAGCTGAAGTTCGGGACATCACCCATGATCACTGCGGCCTCAGCAGCCACGCCCTTCTGGAAACTTTCCATGCTGTCGAAGTAGAGAAGTGCTTGTCTATATGGCCATTAGCCCCTTTGTCATTCATGTACATTTCTATGACGTCAACCATTCCTCTATCCATCGACATACAGACTCTCCCATAAGTCGTGAATGTAACGATAGAAGACAACAAGAAAACATGCAGAGAATACATACACAGACCAACCATCCTTGCCATCCAGTTCCCAAACCGTCCAGTTCTGCAATCCATGCGGACCCCATTTCTCCTGTACCAACGGCATGTGCTTCTTCATGTAGTAATCCATGTCGAAAGTTGACGTTTCCGTCTTCGGGTAAAGTACTGAGACGATTGTGCCGGGCATGTTGAGTAATTTGCTGACTTGATCCTTGAGAGAGAAGTGTGAGGTTTGTATGGGTTGGAAAAGATATAAGGAACAACGAGGTTTATATAAAGGAAAACAATGAGCTAAGGAAACAAACAGGACCCCGCACCATGGCGCCAACGAAAATCAAATTCGGTGGTAACACGTACCTGCCGCGGCGATAAGGCGGTAGTGGGGAAATAGGTGGGGAAGGGTGTGACGACAGATTAGTAATGCCGAGGTCGAGATTTACGAAGGAGGAGCTGGTGGAGCGGAATTAGGAATTTTCGGGGCGGGTTTTATGGGAATATGGGCTGGGGAAGATGGGAGGGTTACTGGATAATGGTACTTGGAGTTCCTACGCTGGTGTTTACGTATCTCCGATCAAGAAGGCTGCAAGTTGCGAGGCTGCTTTGGGTTACACAGGAGAAGTCATAGCCGACGGTGGCTCGAGGACGGATAAAGCATCGAGACCGAGTCAACCAAGTTTTGTTAGTCATATAGCTCCGTGTCATCCTGTTGAGACTCTTCGCCCTCCCCCCAAGAATGTCACCTACTGCCTAGACGGACAGACTTCCCATGCTTTCATTTGGCAAATCATTTCTCTACCCTTCTTCTGCTGCTGCTACCATTGCGCAGCTACTCAGAAAACCACATCTTCCGGTCATACCTTTTACCTGCACAAAAAGTACCTGCTTATGCAATAGCTGCGGCTTTCAGTCGAGCAGCTCTCCAACTAATACTGAACGGTGCATTGGCGCAAAGTTGACGTCAGGAGCAGTCACCACGGCTTCAGCTTCGCTGACAATCATGCTCTCGTTGAAGATCATGCAAACGCGGCCAAGAAAACCACCATCACCACAATCCGTAAAAGCTCAAAAAACTCTAGTAAACCCTCAGGAAGCACAATCATTAACGACGAGGCTCCACCGCAACAATAAGAAATCACGTATCCAAGCGGATGGCTATTTACCCTCTTGACCCCAGGCACATCATTTCTCCTCGTTTTTGCTTTGGATAACTACAGCATATGTATGTTTCAACATGTTATAGCTTATCTGTATGAAATTCTCATAACAGCATACCAGCCAGCGACTGCCGTGCTCCACCTCTGCACCACTTCTATTCTATGAACCTGACCAGATGAGTGGTACGGAAGTGCGTATTTACTCACCAGTACAGCATTTGGTGAGCGGACCGGCACTCAATTCAATTGCTTTTATCTTCGGACATCCAGTCAATTCAATGGTGCTGCTGCCGAGTGAATCTGGTAAAGACACTGATGCTTCTTGCGTAGGCGCGTCCGACGAAAAAGCTGTCTATGTCTTGGTAGTGACAAGTAGGTATGGTGTTGCTTCGCAGGCGTGGCCACTGCTTAGTGGTATATTCACCAGTCGGATACTCAATCGGAGGTTTTGCTTCCGCGTTAATCTACGTAGGCCAATCCCTTCGGTAGATATTTGTATGCATTGGAATTTTACACTTCTGTAATGGTTGTGCTGTTTTCTTCAGCTACCTGAACTCTCAGGGCTGGGGAAAACTCTGTCATCGAAAAAGGAAACTCAGGAGGACTGACTGTTTAAGCACTTCTATTCCTTACAGCTTTCACCTATGTCTTCCTGGTGCTTGATGGAGAAACATAACCTAACCCTAATCAAATATTAAAGTCTAAGACTATATGCTAGGATTTAATTTCCAATAATTGCCGTCGCATATCTTTAAGACGCTTCCTACATCAGTATTCCCTGCTCCAGAAAGTCTGAGTTATACTAAGTCATCACTCAGGGCACTTCAGACACGAGCGCCGAGAAACTTCGAAGCACTACCATGTCTGCTCTTGCAACTTTTCATCTCCATGGTCATTGGAATTCAGATCTTCTACCTTGCCATCAACTACCTCCTGTCTACTTCCAATCTTCAGACGGCCACTCTGCAGCTTCATCAGGTGTGCTCACCTTACCCTATGTAAGGACGCTGCTCCTCCCACCCATGACAAGCGGAACTTATCGATTGCATGCAGTAGATGTGTGATATTACCACCGTGTGCAAGCATGGCAATGATACAAAATTAACCCACAAACCTACTGGTCGCTCCGTCCAGCAAGTGTGATACACACGTATGACCGTAATTGAGAATGAGAATCAATTGTAATAGAGCAAGCCTGTCCCAAAGAATAACATCGAACTCTGGCCAGGGGCGTGAGCCAGCTTAGACTTGAGAGGTCGCCGGCGATGCATAGCAGTTCGAAAGACGAAGAGGTCGAAGTTCGCGCAGAACCGAAGATCTGGGTAGTTGAAAAATGCGTGATTGTAGTTCCTGAGAACAACGTGTAGAATATTCTTGACGCAATTTACCGGCTGCGAAGCTCAGAGGCAAAAGAGGTTACTCATTGTTTTAAGTACTGAATGACGAGATGTAATACTATGAGGAGTCAGAGCCATTTCTTCAAATAACGAATAAGAGCTTACCGTCAAGACTGAATCATCTCCACCATCGTCGTAGTTATCCAGATACACATATAGAATCATGGCGTGATCATCAACAAAGCCTGCGGAACTCAATTAGCATCCAACCTTTACCAGAACGACTCCTTCCATCTACTCACAAGCAATGACTCTTCCCCCTAACCGCCCTACACTAAGCACCTTTCCCCAATCCCTCCCATCAATTCTAACCGTTGACCAAGCATCCGGTCCAGCAGCCTTCAATCTGGTTGCTGGATGATTCTCAACCCCATCCTCTCCATCTTCCAATTGTCCCGGATCCAGTTCTGGATTAGTCAACCCTGTCCACACACTCTCGATATTCAACGCATCTGTCCTTATACTGAGCTTTAAACTCCCATGCATGTTCGCACTTAACTCCAACTTCGGAACGCTCGCCACGCTCCTAGCCCCTCCAACCGTTGTTGCCATTGCCAATTTTGTGAACCTGTCAGAAATTGCTTTCAGTTGGATTAAAGATGGTAACATTATGTGCGCATCTGGTTCGCGCACTCGAGGCTCATGAATTCCTTCCACGCTGTCGGCGGTGAGAATTCGTATCGGAATGTCTTGGGTCACCACAGCTTCGCGATCACCGCGGATATTGGCGTCGAGACTTTCTTCGCGGAAGGCATTGTCGTTGAAGGGATCTGCAGTGGCAGGGTTTTCGAGAAGAGCTGCGCTTTTGCCGTGGGATATTGTGCTGGTTATGACGGTGAGAGAGAGCACTGGCATGCCATCTTTTTTGGTGAGGCGGATAGAAGCTGAGGCGGCATTGATTGCGGATTTGAGGGCACGATGGAGGGGTGGGAGGGGTAGTTCAATATTAATGGTATTGGATGGCGAGGCGGATTGAATGGTGTAGTCTTCGAATATCGAGTCTATTGACAAGGAACTTAGTTCCTGTTAGTTATCTATACATAGAAATGTTGCTGCAGGGAGATAACTCACGCCCATACTTGTGTTCCTGTCTCGGGAATTATTGTGAAGCGCACTCCATTATCGTCAAGTCGTACCCAAGCTACCTTGCCCAGCGACGACAACGAAGCTGTGAGCTCTGCAGCTAGTTAGTTTCACGCAAGCTGTAAGTAATGTCTTAGAGCTTCGTACTCACTGCTGAACGTCTGGATATTCTTGACAGACGTTTTGAAGCGCATTGTGGAGTTATTGGTTTACGCGTTGGAAGCTTCGAATAAAGCTCACCAAGATAGGCGGCATTCGCTGACTAATCACTATAGTTCGACAAGTTCTTGGACAACAATTTCCAAAAGACATTTGCATAAGGCAAACTTTACAATGAATTAGACCATTATACTCAGTGAAAGCAGCATAATGGATAAGACTATTATATCGATTAAGACCGCTATCATGATTAAGACCGTGGAAAGAAGTGACGCTGTTTGAATGAGTGACACTGTTCGAATAAGTGATGCTGTTCGAGTAAGTAACGCCTTTTGAATAACTGACGCTGGTCAAGTGACTGACGCTGGTCAAGTCACTGATGCTGGTCAAGTCACTGATGATGTTCGAATACTTGACGTTGGTCGAATGCTTAACGCCGGTCGAATAAGTGATATTGTTCGAATGCTAGGCGTCATTTAGATGCTTGACACCGCTCGAATGCTTGTTGCTATTCGAATGATTGATGCCATTCGAATCATTGATGCCATTCAAACGATAGAACCGGCCAGAATGATTGCCGCCGCCACAACGATTGCCGCCGCCAAGATGATTACCGCCGCCAGGATGACTGCCGCCGCCAGAATGAATGGCGTCGCCAGTATGTTTGATACGGCCAGCGTAATTGATGCGGCCAGTATGGTTGACGCCGCTAGAACGATTGACGCCGTCCGAGGGACTGAAACCACCAGAACCATTGAAGCGGCCAGATCAATTGATATGGCTAGATCAATCGATATAGCTAGAACAATTGAGATAGTCTGAATGGTTGGACTACTATAATGAAGGAAACCATTGAGATGAATGAAAGTATAAGAATATCCTAGGGATGCTAGGATATTCGCCCGACAACGACAGACAGCTTCACTACATTGTTCCAAGAACTCACAATATTTCTAGCTTGCATATATCACAGCACAGCATTCAGGGGCTTGGACTAACAGAACTATTTTCATTGTTAACCGAAAGTTTTAATATTGACCTGACGGACCCGTAACACATTAAGTGGTCGTGATGTATGAAAGGCATACCTGCCGTGTAAACAACGAGCATCGAAAGAAAACAGTAGAAGAAGATAAACACTAGAAGGAAACGCGCTCCAAAGACAAAAGGAAGTAGGAGAAGACAACTCTTGCGTGGAATTAGTGAGTGGAGGCTGTGAAACAAAACGTGCATCAAATAAGACAGTCAGCGAGGTAATATGCGCCAAAGTGTAAGCAGAAAGAGCACAAGCATGATAATCTACAACAAATAGAAGTCGAAAGGGGTAGTCTGTGAAAGAAGAGATGTGTCCCTGCGGCATTCCCATGGACTGGTAATGTGGTGGGGGTAGAGCAGACCTATACGGTGTGCCGGCTGATTCTGCAGTCGAAAGGGGTAGTGCGTGTAAGAAGAGGTGTGTCCCTGGGGCATTCCCATGGACTGGTAATGTGGTGGGAGCGGAGTAGACCTATACGGTGTATCGGCTGGTCATTCTCATGGACTGGTAATATGGTGAGGGTGGAGTAGGTCTATACCGGTGTGCCAGCTGGGCACTCCCATGGACTGGTAATGTGGTGGGGATGGAACAGGTCTATACGGGGTGCCGGCTGGTCCTGAGTTGTTTTGCGAGCATTGCTGCTATCATTGCATGTCAGCATCCTCATCGTCCTCAGACCGACTGCTAGGCAGACCGGCCGCAGATTGAGAACGAGCCTTCGGTGCTCCTGGAGACAACCTCCCGCTTGCGTACTCGCTTCGTGCAAACCATCTAGGCCGACGCATAACGTCCTGGCTAGCTGGGCGAGAGATAGTACCAGGCTGATGTCCGAAGATGGTATCACCAGTATGAGTGGTAGCTGATGATCCAGGCATGATGAAGGGGGCTGCGGTTGCTGCCAATCTGGAGAGTGAAGAGGCTGTGGCTGGTCCACTCTCACTTGACGACCTACCCAGGTAGGGGAGGGGAGCGAGGGGCTGCCCAGCTCTCGCCAAGGCAATAGCGAAGCCCGAGGGAGGAGCAATGCGCACTGGCTCCGCTGACTGGTTGCGAGAAAGCGTAGCAGGGGCTGTAGGGCCGCTGCTTCTGGCTGCATCTCGTCTTGGGCGCATGACCGGCGATCCTTGCTCGGTGGTGGTGGTGCGAGTCCGAGTTGATGGACGACTGGCAGCAGCAACGTCCGGTGTCTGAGCTCGAGCGGCAGCTTCAGTAGCAATTGCCTGAGCTTGAACGGCAGCTACAGCAGATGAAGCTGATGCCTCAGCACTTTCAGCGAAAGCCACAGCTGCTGCATCTGCGTGAGCTGCGTACAGCGCGCGTTTCCAGGCTGGAGGAGTTGCCCAAAATCGAGGGTCACTTGAGTGGATGGGTCCTAGCGATACTACGCCTTCAGGAAGCCGAGGCTCATCATCAAGATGGAGCGCGCGAGAAATTACGCTGTCAGCGATCAATTCCCAGTGAGGTCCTTCCATGTTGTAGTGCTCTATACCCAGCTCATCAACGTAATAGGCTGGCTGGTTGCTGCTAGGTCCCAGGTACTGCTGTGGGTGCTGGAACTGTACTGGAGCAGGAACGACAACATGAGGGGGTGGCGGAGCCACATGAGGCGCTTGAGCGGGGGGAGCAACAAAATGAGTCTCTTGAACAGCTTGATAATGACCTGTAGGAGCATAATGATGGCCAATCGCAGCATGATGATGGCCTACACCAGCATAGTCGGTGGGAGCTTGATTAGCAACCATTCCACGGACACTGCCGCCACGGAATTGCGCCTCTCGCCGTTGCCGACGATTACCCTCAGGGTGAGCCCGACCTCCACGATCGTGCTGCTGGGGAGCTCTCTGCTGAGGGGCTCTCTCTGGGCGGCGAGATTGGCGTGGAGGATGCGCATTGTTGTAGCGACGGTCTGCAATCATTGTAGGGTTGAGAACACCATATCGTGTATCAGTAGACAAGCCAGGGTGAGCTTCTCCCATGACATCTGATTTTTTGGCGGTGGCATACATAGAGACGGTGTTTCCCATACTGGCGTAGTACGAAGGGACACGCTGGTAGACATCGCCGTTTGGATAGGCGTGCGAAGTCGCCTCCCCTGGGTAGGGGAATGTCCGAAACCCATTGAATGGATCATCGATCGCAAGGGGATCATTGCTATGCTGGACTCGTATGGTGTTGATGTTCTGCATTGAGTTATCGACCAAAGCAACTTGATTGTAGAACGGGTGGCCTTGCTCGGGATCGAATTCATCGACCGGATCCTAGATCTCATTAGCTACTATCTCAACTCAATCAAGGGCAGTGAGCATACCTGTGGTCCAAACTCAAGGCATGTGCCGTTATGGTAGGTGATGAGTGCTTGAGACTCTCTGGGACCAATGCGATGATAGTGCTGCACGCGTTAGAACTTAGGCCGTGCTAACCAGACTGTTATTTTCAATTCTGAACTTACCTGAGCTCGACCCTCACATGGAGTAGGTGGTCTGCCCGGAGCCAAAAAACCCCATGAATGGTGTTCGCACTCTTCGTCGGGTGGTTTGACAGTAGTCATATTTTCGCTCTGTCTTAGGATTACACAGTTAGCTTGATTCCTCTCAATTTGTAGCATTGATAGCATCAAGACTGAACAGGTCATGGACGAACCATTGATACTGCCCATTGCCAAAGAATAGAAGTCTCAAAGGCACGCGCAGGTTCAAAATCTTTGGAAGATTTCATTTTCTGGAACACTTGCTCTTTTGTACAACTACTTGGAGCTTCAAAGACCCCGAAAGAACATCAAACTTGAAAGTATGATAGCTTCCTCATGATTAGGGATAAATTGATAAAGCTTCAAGCATTGGACGT
This sequence comes from Clarireedia sp. CPB17, assembly GCA_002242865.1. Classification (NCBI taxonomy): domain Eukaryota; kingdom Fungi; phylum Ascomycota; class Leotiomycetes; order Helotiales; family Rutstroemiaceae; genus Clarireedia; species Clarireedia sp. CPB17. The sequence continues at coordinate 9,414 of LLKJ01003522.1, forward strand.
CCAAAAACGTTGAAAGTCCATGGAGATTCAAACAGAAGAATCTCCAACGACAGCCCAACACGATAGGATAATGAGCCTTCAAATAGATTGCATGTGCTTACTTTGATGGTTGTTCTTCTGTTCCTTGTGGATTTCTTTCACCTTCTTGGTGACAGTAAATGGAACTGTAACGCGTAACGCGTAGCGCGTGAGGGGTCTGGCAGGTGCTGTCGTGCGAAAGCACAACAAGAGATTGCAGCTAACAAGTCTTTTCGAAGAGTAGTAGTCTTTATCGTGCAGCAGCACAGCAAGATATTGAAAGGAACGCGTCTTCTTGAGAAATAAGAGTTGCTGCCGAAGCACAGCGAGAAATTGGGATGTTTGTGAGAAGAGGAAACCTATCTGGAGAAGCAAATTTAAGCCGAAACAGCGAGAAAAGCTCTCGTAGAATCACGGGAGATTAATTTGTGACTAAATCATTTACTGCCAATAGAAATAATTCGATGGGATAAAAGTCTTTCAGGGGGGGTGACCGGAAATGACTCTAGCGGAGGAGTGAATCTGGGAATGACTTCAGCACGGAGGTGCTCATTTATGAGACTACTTCAGGTACGGAGATGCTTGCATACAGGAGGTTAAAGCCTTGGATTCAATATGGCAGTATCTAAGTAGGTCTATCAAAAGCTCGTTCACATCTGTAGTCAAGAGCTGAGAAACAGTAAGTAAATATGCATCTCAGGGACAGCTCGCTTCACGCGAAATTTGCTCAAAGAGCTGGATAGAAACAGAGTGCCAAGGTCTGTTCTCTCATGGGCGGCGAGATCTGTAAAAAGCTGTTCAAGATTTGACGGAAGTGCCTGCAAATGTAGTTGCAAGCCTTCCGTACCTCGATGTTCGTGCTGTTCGACATTTGAATGGTACCGCAAGTGATTCAAAATGATAATAGAGCTGCAGCCAGAACTCTGCCGGCTCCAACTTTCTATTGGACTCAAATTCAAGATGTGATTAATGGCGCGGAAGCAGCGTTGGCTGTGCCAGTTGACCAGATACATTTGAACATAACCCCCCACCCCCACTTCCGCGCTACTGTAAGTAGTTCTAGATAGTAGGCCGGTAAAATATTGAACCTCGCATTGTTGACTGCTGCATTTCATGTCCCCCGACTACGCACTCACTGTCTAGAATGCTGTCGCCGCTAAAATAGGGCTAGACTGCGAGATTGGTATACATGATGCGGGTTTCCAGCTCTTCAGCTCACCCAGCAACCCAAGGCGGAGTGCCGTGGCACATACCACAATAAGGTCTAGGCTGACAAGTGAGTAGTCAAGTTTCTTCAATCGACCCCACTGGCAACGGCTGCCCGTCATCATAATCTACACAAGGATGACCCGAGGCGGTGGAATACCCACCTGGTGGTCAGGTTCGCAAGTCTGACAGGGATTTGAGCCAAGAATTAGTGCAATTGGGACCCCGATTCCGGCGTGGATCCACCTCACTGAGTCACAGCTTGAAGAAGAGTCCCCATATTACCTATTTTGACTTAGTGCTCTGCCTTGGCAGTAACAGTATTGCGCTCACAGTGATGAAGGTCGCGACAGCCCGTCTGCATCCGCAGCCTTTGAATCAAAGATGCATTACTAGTAATATTTCACTCTTAGAAATGGATTTATTTCATGACAACGCGCCACTGCTAACACTCTCTTTGAGATTCTGAGCTAAGAAATGCATATGTTGATCTATCTGAAGAACTAAAATACAGAAAAAGGAATAGGGTTTATATCCTCAAAACAGTGGCAACAAGTGAGAAAAGTAGAGATTCTAGAATAGCCCATGCACATGCCATCGATTACGATCGATTTCACACTGTCGGTACCAAATCTTGAGACAGGTCCACTTCCTGAGGGTTGTGGTAGTTACTTTCACAGCTCTGCTGCAAGCCCTGCGGAAAGCGGGATGCGGTATGTGACTCGAAGTAGTAATGGCTCTTGATTCCTGTGAAGTCCAAGCCGTATTATCCCAACATGAGAAATTGTCCCCCGATCCCAAACCTTCCTGGCTCAGTGAACATCGTCCTTTTCCAACACCATCTCTACGAAAGTTTTAAGTGCACACCGGCTCTTCGGGTTGTGGTGAAGTACAGGTGACAACAAGATCCTTCTGCGCATCACAGTCCGGCTCGGTGCAGGCTGTACCGCTTGGGCAAGAACGAGTTGGGTGAGAGGCTTGATCAATGGAGAGGAGAACTCGCGACACAAAAGTGATTTACTTTTGAGAAGGAGAAGGAGAACTCGAGAAACGCAAGAGTGATTTAATTTTGAAAAGGAGACCAATGGTCCACGAACGATCACCACTTGAAAGACAATTAGTCTGCTCCGTCTTTAACTCTCAGTCACTTCAGCTCCTCATACCCCTCCAGCTTAGCGCAATGTCAAGCACCTCAGTATGTTTATTCTGTTGTCTTCACGTAGAATTGAAATATTTAGACGGCAGCTCCTCCTTCTCATCCCTGAAAAATGTAAAAGTAACTCGACGGTGATCGTTTTGAGAGGTGTTGAATCGACTAAGATGTGAGAAAGAATCACTGAGGAAAGAGCGATCGGGATCCCGGCCGTGGCAAGAGGGAATGTTAGGTCCATTACTCTCTGACCTGCGTCTGTACACGTACTGTTCACTGAGAAGACAACATAGCTATCTGCAGACTATAACACGTAGCCATAATGAGTCGATGACGAGCGAGATTGCCTTTGCAGGTCCCAGCCTTAACTAGGTCATTGAGAGTTTTCTGCTGCAGCGCTGCTTCTTGAAGGATTCGCGTTTGGAATGATTTGTTGACATCGCACATCGTCATTGCCCGGATCTATCCTGCGATATTAGTTAGCAGAAGGTCAGAAGTAATAAGCTCTTCAGCTGCGCGAAGTCAGGTTTAAAAAAAGGATCTCTTAGAAGCACCCTCTCGTATTCAGAAGCAAATAGCACACCTTTCTTTTATTCTAGATTCCACATGGACTGCTGCAGGCCAGCGATCGCTTTCGCAGTAAGAGATCCCATTGTCACGCACAACACTCGTCTAGATAATAAAGAATGGAGAAGGGATAGGCGCCGTGTCGATCAGTTAGAATTGGCTTTTGTTGTCTAGCCCGTCTTAGAGATTGACATCCACATGGCTTCAAGTTTAGCATCATGAGGGTGAGTAGCGGCCGGGTAGAAAGAAAGTATTGGTAGTAAGGAGCTAGATGCGCCAGTCGAATTTTCTCTTGCAGACAGTCTGCTAGTTTCCTTCCTTAAGAGGCTCCGCGGTGCCGCGCTCAAGCTCGACGATGTTCTTGTCTTATTCACGGGGTTTTCGTATGAGTTCGGTTGAGGATGTGAGCTTCTAGGTCAAAAGTAGTCCATTGTATCATTTCGATCTGTTTATTTCCACCAAATTCGCCATCGCAAGGTACTCATTTCAATTCGGCGAACTTCGATAGATTTTTAAAATGGAAGGAGATCGGGTTTGGTAAAAAGTGTTTTTGTTGACTGAGAGAGAGTTTCCGACCTGTGAGGCTGTGTTTGTGTCATGGAAGTCAGTTCTGAAGGAAGTTCATATGCACCTGTAATAATCACCAACACTGACCTGTTGCAGACCTGTCTTACTCAAAGAATTCCGTTGTTTGTCTCTTATTAACAATGCGTAGCACTGTAGGTTTAGATGGAGCATGAGTAGGACTTCAGTCAAAGTTCGACTTCGGCAAAGTTCTAATTCGTGCTTTTCTTTTTCAAGAACACGTTTAATGGCCACTCCAGCGACTTTGTAGTTTGATCTCTATTATTTCTAGTGTAGTAGTGTCTTTATTTGAAAGAAACACGCATTCTTTGATGAGCACAATGTGGATCAGGCGAAGTGACAATACAAAGAGCTCTGTCTTTGAACTTCAGATCTAAGCAATTTTGAGAGCGACAGAAGAATTAACAATTGCAGTAAGTTAGTGGGAGCAGAATGTTCGCAGGCTGTGTGTTATCGGAGGATACCTGTAAAGTCTCTAATATCTCGGGATTGGGCAACATCCCTGCGGGTGCTCGGCACTCAATGCACTCTCGGGAGAGACCGGAATGCTAGATTCATCTAATTCTGTAGAGACCTAATCATCAAGGTTCTTCTAGACGTGCAACCAAGTCCTCGACTGAATGTATAGCCTACGGAGCTGTTCTTCCGAGTTCCGAGAGACATGCAACAAAGTTCTTCACTTATAGGATGCCTCCGGAACTGTCCCTCCGGGTTCCGAGAGATATGCAACAGAGTTCTTAACTTGTATGTTACCAGGATTTTGAGGGGAGACGGCGGAAATTCTGCTCAAGGTTGCTTTAACAAATCATTCCAGAAATCTAGTTGAGCTCTCCAACTTATCGTCAATACCCATCGCCAAGCTTGGTAGGATATAATTCAGCCATTCTGAGTTGCTTGGATAGCTGGGAAATCCATCACGTTCAATGATGTGGTATACCTCTCCTAACACTAATCATGCTAGGAAGTAATGAGCTTGATCGGTAAATCAGTAGAACTTACTGTAGAAGACTTCATGAAAAGTATCTACAGATCCCAGACTCCCCGTCTTCTTCTTTCGAAGAGTAAAAGACAATCTTCAACCTCCTGCCGCACAACTTTCACAAAAAAGGTTACAAACCGCTCAGCCGATCATGTAGAAGGTAGACCCCAACTGCTGTCTTCCCTCATTCGCTCATAAATTCTCTGTTATGTGTGACTGCAAGCGACATCAATACTTCACGCGTGTTTAAAATATCATATTTCTATTCTAGCTATTCTCGTTCAGTTGAAAGCTGCTTTTCTCACCGCTGGTGCTTTGGAGAGAATTGTGCCGCTGTGGGAGTTGTGACACCCTGATGGGAATTTGAAATTCCGGAACTACATGTCCGTCACCTCTCAAATTGAGGCTTTTTTCCCGTTGCTTAGACCTTGTGGACTCCAAATCTTCTTTATAACAGCGGGAAATACCCACATTCGCTGCAATTTCTTTGTTATGGTCTAAACATTCACCATTCTCACTCGCGTTTCTACTTCCAAGAACTACGGCATACCGGCACTAGAACACCTTTGCTGCCGACTTTACATTATTGGGGATCATGAATTTCCTCTCTTACGACCTTTTAAACAGTAAGCCCCGAAAATACATTCAAGTTCTTCTTGCCTCCTATGTCACGCAGCTAGACTCCTTGCCTGCTATTGCAAAGTCACAGGTTGCGATCAAACCCAAATTTCCACAGTGCTTGACATCGCACGCAAGCCATCGTACTGACCGTACTGACAGCCCCATTCGAGGGGCTGGGGATGCCTTCAAAATTTGCACACGCTAGTTCTTCATTTACCAGTAGCTCATATGTGCATTCAACTTGACTTGAAGCCGAAACAAAGAATGTGATTCCGCAGTCAAACCACTGTTCACCCTAATGCTAGAAATGTTACAATCTTCAGCAATGATGTAGGACCTCACGAGGTTATGCTGGGGCAGCTTGACTACTTGGGGCGTTACGGTCTGGTTGGCATAGCATTTGTGCGGTGGCCCGTGCTTCTCAGCTAAGCCCCCTCTTTAGCGGGAAAAACAGGCCGATTTGAGTAAGATAGAAGCTCTCAGTAAAGAACGGATATATGGACAATAGAAATGTTACAATCCCTCGGAGTCTTTGAGATATTTGTTCAGTAACAATACCCTAAAGATATGCAATACCTTAAGGCTTTTAAGATAGTTGTTTAAAACTAATAGTCAGCTTAAATATAATTTCTCAAATCGGCTCGTTGTTTCCACGCCGGAGATTGACTGCATTGTGCTCAAACAAGCTTTGGGGTCATGGAAAGTAAAATCTGAGCAGTGTTTGATATTCGTCACCTTGAGGGGGGGAGAAGAGAAGTCAATGGATTGGTTTACCTACTATCCCAGTAGGCCTTTGTCCTACCATGCCGGTAATCTTCAGACATAGTATATAGTGCCGGTAACCCTTCTTTGTAATACTTTCTACCACTGCCTGTCCAAAAAAGTGCCAACAATATCAGACACAGCTTCTCCTTGACCGGTATATAGCTCAGCACTTGCTTCATTGTCGGGTATGGCATTAGAGCTGGCATTGGAATTGGCGTTGGAATTACCAAAAAACACTTTGCAGCGTTGCCTGATGCGGTCTGGCTGGATAGTATCTGTGGAGGAGTCGCGAGATGCCGGGATCTCCCTGGCTCTTGTTTCCTCCCATGGATAGTATGCCGGTGCCCTGCCCCGCGGCTGTGCTGTTGCTGTTGGGTTGACATCCTTTTGCAACGCTTCTCTTCCGTCCTCTACTCACCATCTGATGGCGTTGACGGGACAAGGATCGATCTTCCATCCGGTCTTTCGCTTAATCTCCGGCCACATCCCCATTATTTCTTCTCTCGTTGGCTGCTTGCCCTCGAAGAGGTCCGCTATAAAGTTCCTCGTTCTGATTTCCTCCCGTTTCAACAGATCCTGCTCGGTTGGGTATACTTTCTTGTTGACAACATCGCTTCTCGGCGGAGGGATTCTTGTACGACGGCGGCGCGGACCGCGCGATGAGCCTGCACGACGCGTTAGTGGATAAATTGAAGAGGGTAGACGGGTAGACCAACGAGTTCTATTGACAGATGCCAAAGGAGATGGCGGATGAGACCGGCGAGAAGGATTTTGAGCAGGCATTCCAGCTTTGTTTCTGTACTTCTTCAGATGCTTGACGTATATAACAGGGAAGTGGTGAGAAATAGGCATTAGTTTCTAACACAAGGAAGAACTGAGCAGATTAAGAGTGCTGGAGCGTTGAAAGTAGAGAGAGAAATTTTTCTATATATTCCAAGCTAACATCTACGCAACTGTTGAACAGTGAATGGACAATGGATAAGACAGTGACCTTAAGCTGCAGAGTCCAAACAAAACTTCTAGGCAAACTTCATCTTACCAGTCGATCTCCGCACGTCTAATTTATTGTTAACGCGCTAAATCGACCATAACAACAAGCTGTCTTTGTCCGAAATCGAAATTTCAGAGCAGCAGATTGCAAAGCTCTAGTAGACGCAGTTTAACCTGCAATTTTCGAAGCTCAAACAGGATAATTAGAACCGAATTGTAAGAAAGTGTTCTCTGCGGAGCATGAAAACTCTCACTCATGATCTGGAACCAGAAGTATCACTGTCCTTATATTGTAGCACCTCACTTCTGCAAGTAGATCTGCATCATTCTGTATCCCCCGAGTTACAGGAGGCTCTTAAGGCCCCTGTATGGTATTCTTGTGCATACTTCAGCACAAGTATTCACTGCGCGTGGGGTTGGCCATATGCAATCCCGCGTCAGAAAAGCTGCATTGTGATACGAGAGCACCTTGAGATCTAAGCAGCATCTTGGCTTGCAGATAGGAAAATAATACACTTGAGATCAATTTTGCTACTGCACTGCACCTCTCCCCCGCTTTCCATGTCTCTGTACTTAACTTTAAGGTTTGCTACTGAAGAACCAATCGAGGCTTGAAGGGATTCAAGACAATATCACACACTTCAGTATTCTAACCACGTTTCGAAACTAGCTTCTTCTTTTCGTTTGACTCAAGTCATAGTTTTCCTTAATCATATGCTTTAGTCCGCCAAAACATCGGTCCTCCTTTTACCATCACCGAGCCGACTAATTGAACTAACCGCTGGTTAACTAAATTCTGGCTTCGCAGAAGTAGGTCCTGCTACAGTGCTATCTCATGAGCATCCCAACTATCCAGTTCCCAAACCCATTTTCAAACCGAGATGACTTCGAATTCCTTCCCGAACAATGCAACAATACTTTGACAGGAGCGTCAATGAAACTAGGTTTGCATTGACGATGCTGGAACTCGAAGACCTTTCCCTCGGAGACACACAGTCACACCCAACAGTCCGCTTGTTCAATTCTAGCTCAATCCTAGTTCAATCGCTGTTAATAGCCTGCTAATATCTCTTTACAATTTCTTCTAGCACAAAGACTCCCTACAGATGTCGATTATCCCCGAATGCCTTCATCTGGAACGGTTTCGAAACTATGCCGAGGACTCATGATCAGGAGGACCATATCGACGATGACAAAGAGAAGCAGAAGTATGAAAGCAAAGACAACAAGGGGAAAGCGAGGGCAGACTAAAGTGAGAAGGGGAACGCTGAAGGCAAAGCAGCATCCGACAGACTTTCCAATGAAATCGTTACGAGCCATTAATCAAAAACACTCGTAGGCGCGGTTGATGGAAGTTGATTTGAGCTTGCAGCACCAATTCGCTGCTAATGATCGCAAAACTGGGAACAAGGGGGAAGAGTTGAGAGATGTGCGTCCCAAGAAAATGATACCCTTCTCTTCTGCAGACCCTTCTCGCCTGCAGAGGCGGCTCGGTCAGGTTAGCGTTGCTCCACACGCTCGATCTAGGACGGTAAAGTTTACTTTTAACAGATATTTACGTATGAGATGGATGATGTTCACTTAGAAACTTGAATGTCCTTGCATCACAAGTCTTGCCAGAGGAATTATTTGTTGAGCTCCGATCCATCTATCTTCCAAGACGCAGTATGATCATTGCATTATAGACTCCTTCGATAGCAAACAGCGCATTCAGCAAACACTTCTCGCTATCTCAGCTTAAAGATACGTACGGATCATTCGGCACGCGTCAACCCCAAGCTGCTAGTTCGACTAGCAGATTCCAAAATATCTTTTCATCGGACCATTACTTCTCACTCGCTCCTGCTTTGTATTTCTTGGTACTGTGTTCTGCAGCATTTCTCCTTTTTTTCTTCCTCACATTTCTCTTCTCCTTTCCCTTTCGCATTTATTCCACCATTCTGTAACCTGAATCTTGATATCATATCCCTCGGACTAACTCATTATATTACATCTAGCTCATCTTAGTTCCGCGGGGTTTAGTTGAAGAAGCGCAAGCACCAACGACCGCTCCGACGATCCCCAAGCCATTCCACGAATATCTCTCAGGCCGGCAAAGTCGAATTCTCAGCCTGTACGCTGGCACCGGCTACGAACCTTTAATCTAAGTTATTGGAAAGACAATGAGAATTGCAGCAATCAGAGGCTTTCTATTACCTTAATCTGTCCTTCATGAGTCCTCTTCGATTCCGGATTCTAATCGACTCCGACTTCAACCACGATTTGCTCTCGATTACGACAACCTCCGCTTATAACTACATAAATACTGCTATAATAGCTGGGTTTTTGGGATCACTTGAAAGGGTATCAGGACATTCGAGTCGGAGGATATCGCTTGCGGAGGAGAGAAGCCTGCTGGCTTCAAAAAGAGCTTGTTTGGGAGGTACATGAAATGCTAAGACTCGAACCGAGAAGGATTGAGGCTTCTATCTAAGGAGAAATCGGGAGATTACCTGGGACTCTCTACTTAGCTCTCCGAATCATATAAGAACTCTCTCAACCAGCGGAGGAAGGTCTTTTTGTTTTGCGTCAGAAAGCTACTTTAGGGGCTGCCTGCAGGCTGCAGCCAAGCTACTTTCTTGAAGTTGCCTGAGAGATCTTGAGCTGAGAATGCATGTGTTGATTTATCTGAAGAACTAATTTACAGAGAAGACAGAGGGTTTATATCCTCAGAAAGAGGCATTTCGAGAAGATTCCATTAGTAATCGAAATGCCAGTGGGTCCCTATAGACGTCACCATTTACCCATTTCTGAATGCCCNCAGATCCANAGCTCCACAGTNCCACATTGCCCTTTAAGGCACTGACATATAAGGGAACTATAACATTGTAAGTTCAGGGACCCGGGGCTGGCTCAAGAGGAGGTCTTTTACCCCTTATAGTTTTGTCGCATCTCGTCAGCCAGGATTCTGGATGTACAGCCTTGCTTAGCACATCTCGATACCCTTCGGGATGTGATATACCTGCTGCCCGCCAGACGTTAATGACTACTACTACCACCACCAGCTCAGCCATGCACGTCTATCCTCCGTGAATCCTCGCCCCGCTCAGCACCTTCTCCCCAGCAGACTTCTTCATATCCCCCAACCTGCTGCCCAACCAGCACGACGTCTCAATAATCTATGATATGTGGAAATGACTACCTGCTGCCATATTGTCCAAACAAAACCACAAGTCACATCAAAAAGAAAACAAAACGCACAATATGTTCTTCTATCAAAAGCAGCACAGCCAACCTTAATATAACATCTTCTCTTTCCCCCTACCCAACCAACTGATTTCCTATCCCACACCTCCTGACCCAAGTCACCCCAGAAAAGAGGTCACTCGACCAACCCCCATCCCTCACGTGACACCCCCATCCCCCCTCCTTCCC
>LLKJ01003523.1:0-26130 GCA_002242865.1 Clarireedia sp. CPB17
CTCCGGCACGAGATTTATACCTATCTTTTCAAGAATCTGAAATGCAGAAAGGGAATATTCCTCGAGGCCGAATGCAACGATCCGTTCGATAACGACGGTGCCGTTCTCTTTCTTGTCAATCGTTGGTTCTTGAATGATGCTGCCGAGTTTCTCTGTACTCGAAACCCTCGGTTTACTTTATATCGACCTTCACTATGCAAGCTATCATTTTCCATCACGGATAACTGCGTTCAGTATCTGAGGAGCCTCGAGATGTCAGTACCAGCATACGAGACAAATTCACTCGAGCCAATATTTGAGAAGATCATAGCCTGCGGGGCACCACTAACATCCCTCACTCTACATCTCACTCCTACGTTTCCTGGAAGCCTGAGTTATCCATGGCCGATGTACATAGTACCGAGACTGCGTCTGGAAGCCCCGTATAAAGAGCACTGGTATAACGTCCATCCAGGCTACTTAACCATCGAGCATCATTCCAAGGCTGCGATGGAGAATGTCCACCTTAGCAATTTATGGATAGGAAAACTCGATAAGCTCAGGTATTTGAAGATCCAGGGCCAGCCAGAGTTCTCAGTGCAGTTTGAACTGGCGATTGTGAAGCTCCATTTAAGGATGATGGAAGCTGCGAAACTGGAGGAGAGTTATGTCTCCCTGTCACCTAATAACGGACCCCGTGGAAGAAAATGGTATTATGAGATTTGGATCACTCCAAGTAGGTCACGGTCTCTTATATTCATGTCTCTTGTCGGACCCTCTCTCTATGAGGATGCGGTTGACGGTAAATAATCTTGATCTGAACTAATACAATCCATAGCATCACAACATTCACACTCGCCGAGTCTGAACTCGCAAAAGCTCTTGGACTACTAAGGACGAGTTCCTCAAGATGAGACCAACATTCAACCCTACGCCAGACTTCATGCATCTATTTTGGTTTAAGATAGCATAAGTTTTATAAAACTATCCGCAAGACGATTCAGGGCAACCCGATTTGGAACGCGCCATACTCCATCAGGCAGTTGGTTCCCCAGAGAAGATGAGGCAAAAGCCATGCGCAGTGCCAGACTTCGTTTTCGATAAGCCACACGTTCCTTACTAATGATTGTCGTCAAATTTCAAAGGTCTTCATGTTTCCAGACGAACGAAACGTATTGCAAATATCCTTTAGGCTCCTGGCTGTACCACTCATACCGGCGCCTCTTGCGATCCTCAACAATTTAGTAGGATCCTACCGTACCGCCCCTTGTGTTTTAGCGAGTCTTCATATCACATACAATCACGCTAGAGTTCATAAGTCTCCAGACAAGCCAACGACTCATTTATCCCCGAAGCGGACACGTGTATCAATTGCTCATACTATCGTTGAGAAGGACCAAGGACCTATTCTATACCGAACGTATCATATCTCTAATTTCTAGGTCTATCGGTACATACCAATATCCGTCATAGTCATATAATCACATCACTTCATAACCATGCCTCCGTTTGCACAGACAACCTGTCCCGTGCACCACACACTATCCGGCGTACACAGCATTCCCACAATGCCACCAATCTCGCTAGCATATGCCGGTCGTCCACCCACCATCTCCGCACCATCTACCAATGCCTTATCATCAACATCCGGTCTAACCTCTGCCATCGGCGTAGTTTGGTTCCAAGGCTTAACACTCTTCTTGAACCCGTCCGTCGTGCTGGCCCACATATCCGTCGCCACCGGCCCCGGATTCACCGAGTTGACCGTCGCGCGATTATTCAGTTCCCTCGACCACGTCCGCGTCATCGCATCTACAGCCGCTTTCGTCCCTCCGTATACAGTTTGCCCAACAAACCCCTCCGAACTGGATACAGACGACAGATTCACAATACGTCCGCTGCGGTCATGCGGGAGATAATCGACGGCTGCTTGGAGCAGGAGAATGGGTCCCAATACATTGACCTTGTAACACCACTCGAAATCCTTGATCGAGATATCGGGGATTTGAGCGTTCTTGGCTACACCGGCATTGTTGATCAGGATGTCGATTTGGAATTTGCCCGTCTTGGGATGCGCGAAGTGGTTTTTGGCTGTGTTGACAATGTGGTCGGCGCCGGCTTTCTCCGACACGTCGGCTTGTACGATGAGGGTCGAGATGCCGTGGGTGTCTTGCAGTGATTTGGATAGATCGTTGGTAAGGGACTTGGAGGAATCGGATGTATAGTTTAGGACGAGATTAGCGCCTTTGGAGGCGAGGTTCTCCGCGATAGCTGCGCCGATTCCTGAGGGGGTGTTGTTAGTTATTATAATAATCAATCTGAGAAATTAAAAAACATATAGAAAAGACGAGGGAATAGAAAATGTAATAGAATTAGAAAAACATAAAAAGTATCCTATCTCACCTCTCGAAGCACCAGTCACAATCGCCAATTTCCCCTCTAGAGGTCGATAGCCCTTCGCTCCTCCCAGATTCGTTCCTGCCGTTCTTGCATTTCCCGCTTGTGAAGAATCCATTGCGTACTACCTAAGATGGCGAAGCCGAGTGCTAATCGTAGACTGCAGGGCGAGAAGAGATATTTCAGATTGGATTTCATATACTTGATTGGAAAGAAAGGAAAGAGAAGGAAAAGGAAAAGTGCTTTGGTCGTGCGGATTGGTAAGCTCTTTATGGTGTCTGTGGGGAAGTGCCGTTCTATGTGAGGCGTTAGCTAAGGGTTATGTTATGAACATCGTCGCATCATAGTATCGATTTGACCCGCTAAAACGGCCCCGCTGTACTTGTAGCTGTTGCGTGGCCGGGATAGGTGCGCATGCATAGGACGCTATGGATGGTGGGGTGAAGCTCGTCACGAGGCCCGATGTTTTCACTCCACGCAGGATCACGTGGATGAAGAGGGACAGCGGCAGTGATATTGGCGAGGAGATTGCTTCAATGTATGTAAATTGCTGGACCTACAGGAGGGATCAAAAAGCCAAGCAGATATAATGAGAGATTGGCATAAGCTTTTTTTTGGCTACTCATATGAGCTATCATGGCTATGAAAATGGTCTCTTCACGCCTCCCTTGCATGCACTATTCGATTAAACTCCGGCTAGAGAGCCCGATATTTCCTCCGACAAAGTCATACGCCTCTTACTTTCGCTCTTGCTCATATCCAAAAACAAAAGCGCTAACATCCTCCTCGAATCGCTCCACCAACCTCCTAAATACTGCTCGTAGAGCTGCTTTCTCACTGCTAAATTAAAGGAATGGTCTGATTATTACAGCCCTCATCATCATCCAGCTATTCTGCCGTCTCGTAAGTACAGTATACAAGATCCGAAAATGCGTTGAACTCCCAAACTATCGCCGACGCAATTCCCTTGTGCGGATGCGGGACTGGAGATTCTTCTTCAAGCTCCTCCATACCTGCGCTACCCCATCGGATCGTCTTAGCAGTTGTTGCCACTGTTATACCTTCGACTTGAGATTTCCGTCGATCTTGCCGAGGAATTGGTCCTGTAGTTGACGCCTCAAAACTGATAAAATGCTCTCCTTTTTGGATGTGGTACACAGGGCCAGGACCGGTCCACTGGCCAAGCATTTCAGGATGGTTTGGATCATCGTAAGAGAAGAATAAAAGTCCCGACACTTGCCCAGCGCGGCGATGCTTCGTTGCAGCTGGGCTTATAGATGCTTGAATTGACTGATAATCTTTCTTCCCTAAAATGATGCGAGACTTGTACATGACGCTGGCATTGCCCCTCCCAAAATTATAAGGTAGCAACTGCTCAAGAGGTATCTCCTGTTCGTAACCCGACACAGGATTGTCGATGGTTTGACAAGTGATTGTTGTTGCAGATGTCGAGCTGACACCTAGGCCAATCAGTGGAGATATGTTCTGTGGCGAAGGTCAATAATTAAAATTCCAATAAGTGGTTAGAATCTAATACCTCCGCATGAGCCACAAAACAACCACAGACTCCGTCTAAGAATAACTGATCAACCGCTGTGTATTCAACGCATATTAGCGATGCTATTGCATATCGTAAATCAGGTAGAATCTTGCTCGTTCTGTTTTTGTTAGTGATGAACTGGGAAATCTAGTCAGCTAGGATAAAACACAAGCGTAGGACTAGTTGTACCTGCAAATGACAGGCCCTAGCACCAATCTTGTAGACCCTTATCCCACTCAACCGTTCTGTCTTATCGAAAAAGAAGATTGACGAGCATGATTCGTTAGAAGAACCCCATATGCTCTCGACGCCTGTATCCTGAACAAATCCAATTCCATTGATGCCAGCAGGAGCAGCAGAACTATATACTTTCATAGCAAAAAGAGCTTGCTGATCTATATGGTGGAACGACGCGGGAATGAAGGATGCACCCTGGATTTCATATAAACTGTCAATATCTTCTTGATGCATCGAGAGCACTGACGAAGGGTACGGAAGTGACCAGAGGAGTTCACCCAAATGTACTCGTTTTCGGGCGGCCAAGAAGATTCGGACGATTTTCATAGCCTAGTAAATTGTCAGGTGTACATTTTTGAAAACTCCAACATGCGAGGCATACGTCTAAACCAAGGTAAACCCACACAAGGTCTTGCAATGACCACCGAGCCACTGCAACCGTTCTTCTATGATCAGGTGTAAGAGCATCAAGGAAGGACTGCGGAAAGGCATCGGTCGTTATTGCTTCGAATCCAGCCTGGCTAACAACTAACCACACTTCTTTGGACGAAGTCATAGATGATGGAGTATACCTGTTATGCTCTTCTACAATATGACCTATCCTAATGCAGCTACCATCACTAAACCCAAAGGTCAGGCCCGAGATGAATCTTCGATTCACATGAATATACGAAGGTGTAATGGTGGTAACTTCGCGTCCAGAGTCTTCGCCGAGGCTTACATATCTGGATAGTGTTTCTCGACAACCTTCGCGATCAATTACATTTTGCACTATGCAGCTTGCAGAATGGCTTGGTGGAGTCTGAGGCAGTGACAGCGGGACAAACTCTCCCCATAAAACGCCACTTCCGCGCATGCTCGGAGGCGCGTAATATCTTGATGGCGGGACTATATCACCGTAAATACTTCGATTAGGCTCCTTCAGAGTGTGTATAAGGTTAGTTAGTTCAACACAAATCTTCCAAATCCTCCTACGATTGCGTAGAGCCTGCATGTGCAAACCCCTTCTCAACTCAGACCTAACGCGAAAGAACCAGTCTGTCCAAGAGTCTGATAAAGGCCGAATGAATCTAGCAAAGCCAAACTCGGAATGAACCCAAAACCTGGACTCGAAAAACGAAGATGAAAGGTTTCGACAGTTTCCCTTGTAGCGTCTGTAAAGTGCTGGATTGGCATGTAGCAGGTTTTGAACATCGTCAAATTCGAGTCGGTACAGGACCAAGTCAAAGATTTCAGGTGGAAGAGAAAGAAGACTAGCAATCTCTCCTTTTGGGTGACTGGAGGTATCAGAATTCGATTGCACGAGAGGCTCATACTTCCGGTTCCAGACTCCTTCCCTTTCATCACGGAAATCGAAAGTAATTGGATCGGCCAAAACAGCCACATTATCTTTACTAGCAGCTATAATCTCTGGTTGAAAGCCATACTTTGGACCTCCTGTGTTCAAATCAAAGTCTAGGATCTCCTCAAAATAATAGCTATGCTCCCATGTTAAGCACAAAGAACATGTGCTGTAGTGTATACTTTTGAAGATGTCGAGAAGAGTGTGAATTGAATCCGTAAGGAATCCATCGGAATGAGGATGGTAAATCTCTTGGAGTGTTTTTAAGCACGCCGTATGGAATGGGAAGCAACAATTTGAGTTCTGCTGGAGAAAGTACCGACCCCATAATCGTTTGTATCCACTTGGTAGAAGCAAGACAAACGGGCGTTCGTCATCGTGATCGATGTGAACTCTTCCAAGGACGACTGAGCCATCTTCCAGGCTACATACTGAAGAGGACTGTGAGTATAAAACTGGTTTTATCCGTTCATTACTGACAGTAATAGTGAGAAACTTACTGGCAGATATGTCGTGACACCACTGAGGGAGATCACTGTCGTTGGATGCTAGAACTACACCGCAGATGCAGCAAAAGTCCATCTTGGAGTTTTCTTTCTTCTCTCTCGTCTTCCGATGGGTATGATTGATTGTACCTACATTGTTTTTGATCCCTAGCTTAACAATATAGCCCAAGGTGATTACCTGAAATCACGTCGCAGCTCATAGTTCCATCGGCATCGCAAAATAGTTATTCCGGATACGCTTTGGATTTCGACCGAAGCCCACTTCATCCACCAACCAATAAAACCCACCCATATATGCGCAGAGCTGTCTGGTTGCTATTTCGCTCAAGCTCACCACGGCCAACGATAACTGAATTGAGGAATCGAACAATCACTATTCATTACGACAACGAGGAACAACCTTGAAAATGGATATTCGACTTTTGCGCCCTTCTGACATCCCGCATGTCCAACATGCGAACATAACTAATCTTCCTGAAAAGTGCGTTTCCCTATCTTTCTACCCCTCCATCCGTCCAACATTATTGCATCTCCTCCATTCCCTGCCCCTTATGTCTCGAATGATCCAATCATTACCTCTTTTATCGTCTCTATTAATTCTAACTTGCACCTTCTCTATCCTCTTCTATCTTCTCTCTCCCAATCTTTCCATACCACCCCTCTTGTTCTCACAACCTCCCGCTAACTGACTGCGTCTCTACAGCTACTTCCTCAAATACTACCTCTACCATGCGCTCAATTGGCCCCAACTATCCTACGTCGCAGTCGACGTCTCGCGCCCCCAAAAGACCCCCTACGACTACCCCCGCATCGTAGGATACGTCCTTGCGAAAATGGAAGAAGACCCCGCAGACGGCGTCCAACATGGCCACATCACATCTCTCAGCGTCATGCGCACACACCGGCGGTTAGGCATTGCAGAGAAACTGATGAGGCAGAGCCGTATGTTTTCCTTGTCTTTGCCCCATCCGATACTCTCGCCCTGATCTCCCCACACTTTCTTGTGTGCGAACAAACCTAGAAGCACTACTAACTCACCAAAACAGAAAAGGCCATGGTCGAGACCTTCTCCGCGCAATACGTCTCCCTGCACGTGCGCGTATCCAACCAAGCAGCGCTGCGCCTCTACCGCGACACACTCGGTTTCCAAACGGAGAAAATCGAAGCGAAATACTATGCGGACGGCGAGGATGCGTATTCGATGAAGTTGGATCTGGGCTATATCAGGGAGCAGATTCTGGACGAGGAGGAAGAGGCCGAGGTGGGAGATGAGGGGGAGGCGGTGGGGAGAGTGTAGGTAGGATATGAGACGTGAAGAAGAAGGAGAGTCATTGGGACTAGCAGAAGAAAAAGGTAGCGGATCGGATCGATATCGGTGGGGAAGTGAAACTTGTGGGAATTCTGAGCGAGATATGCTGGAGGGAGAACTAATGTGTGGGGTGGCTAGCGGTTTTGGTGTGAGGAGATGTGAGGGAGGGGAATGATGAGCGGAGGGATTTATGGTACAAGTAAGACACAACAGGTGCGATTGTAAACTTCTATTGTATAGATATGAAACGACCTGGCGCAAGTGTAGTAGTTCTACTGCTCGCCTGTAGACAATGTAGAAATCAGACGGCTCGGAATAGTTCGTCGACTAGATGGAACTAACGAGTCCAGATAGGGCGTTCCTATAGATCCTGCTTGAACCTAGAACTATTCCTAATTCTCTCCCCATATCTCATCAAAACCAACAGCGCTGGTAAGAATATGATAGAAATAAAAGCCAAAACCGAGTTACCCCAACCAAGGCCTAGATGATTATACAACGGCGGACCGACGAGTGGTAGTACCGCCGCAAATACAGCATGCAGTGCAGCTCCAACTGCCACAGCGGAAGCTCCATGAATATCGTAGACGTCTAATAGATAATTATCTGTAGGTAACAGTGCTAAAAGCATACTAAACCCAACAATAGCTGTGCCAATCAACGGCACGATCCAGTGGAAATGCTTTTCTGCTGACCACCCATACAGAAAGAGACCCGCAGGAAGAACGATCGCACCAAGAAGCATGAGGGGAAGACGATGTTCGGGTTTCAGGTAGCCTTCTTGAGACTTTTTGTACCGGATATATCTGTCAGAAAACAGACCATAGACTATCATGCCGGTGATATTTCCAACGGCTGCGAAGTCAGCTTGACTTATTCTTTTGAGGGTAAAATAAAATATATAATAAAATATACCTCTTCCTAGAAAAGCAAGGCCGATGGGACCTTGACCAAACCCGTAATTCTTTTCCATTACTTGAGTTAAGGTAGTAAGAATCAAGTACGAAATTCCATAAACCAAAGAAGTAAAGAATGTAATGATAAAGACGATCGGAGAGAAGAACAGCATTTTCAGCGGTCTTTTCAAAGATACAGTGAATGTACCGCGTTTCGTAGCATCTTCATATTTGGATTTCAAGAGCTCGTTGCCGGTAAGTTTGCGCAGCCGTTCGGTTTTTCGTTGTAGGATTTTGACTTTGTAAGTTTCACGAAATAGGAGACAAGCAACGCAAGTTACGGCACCGACTGCTATCACCACAATCCAAATAGTCCATCTCCAACCCTTCGCATCCGCTATATAGGAACCGACGACGGGTGCAGCAAATGGTCCCATCAGGGGCAACGCAATGGCGATGGACATGGCAGCGCCGCGTTCTTCCTTCCTGAACAGGTCTCCAGCGGTGCTAGGTCCAAGTGTAACTGATGCTATCACAAACCCGTTCAGGAAGCGAAAAACAATCAACATGGCCATGTTGGTGCTGAGTGCTGAAGCGGTAGAACATAAGATGAATAGAACATTTCCGACATGGTATACTGGCATACGACCATAGAGTTCTGAGAGCGGCCCGACTACAAGGGGCCCGAATACTTCACCGAGCTCCCAGATGGAGACAAGAATGGTTGAGTAAAGTTCGTTTGTCTCATGAAACTCCTTCATAACTTGTGGGACGGCTGGCACAATTGTGATTGTTCCGAAGTTTCTGTATGGCATATAAACCTTTCATGTCATTGATTGCCAAAATAATAAAAAAGAAGTCACGAGACCCGAAGAGTATACAAGAAAGAAGTAAGCCATGATAGGGAGTAGAAAGGAAACCTACGTTAACATGAGCATAGTTGCTGTACACCACACTATTGACCACTTCCTCCACGTCGGCCAATTAAGTGGGTTTTCAGGATCGTTCTCATCAAAATCGACCACATTTTGATCGACTTCTGTTGCTATGGTCTCCGAATTTGTGGCGGCAGATTCAACTGAAGGGATCTTTTTCTCACTGGGACCCTGTAGAGTTTCTGTGTGAATTGCAGCCTCGAGTGCAGGATCATCCATCATCAAACAATTAGTGAATGAAAGTCAAGTGATCAATGGAAGCTATGCCAACAAAATATTCCAGAAGTCTAGGAGGTCTCTGAATGTCAAGAGAACCATCACAGTTTAGTTGGAGTATTCTTGGGCCAAAATGTGAAGTATTTTGAATCGGTCTTCCCCAAAAAGTGGCGTCCTTGCTTGTTTGTGATATACTCTAACCTCGGCTCAACGACCAATTATGTTCACAACACCATTCCAATAACTTGAACCCAATATGTCACCGCGGCTAGAATAGGGAATATGTTGTATGTTGCTTATGCAGGCTATCCTTTTTGCTTCGAAGAACAGAACTGCCGATACCTTATCCGCTCTGGTTCTGCTCACCCCTGTCATGCAATGTAACGCGTAACATATTCGCCTGGCCAAGTTTTCCAGGCGCTGCTTTTACATTGTCCTGCGAAGTTTGGTTTACGAGAACAGTATAGTTCGTTGGTATGAGGTGCTTTGTTCTCAAATGTGCCCTGCCCAGAAAGTTTTGTTTGTTGCTGATCTCTGTTTCTAATTTTCGTCTAAGTTAACACAAAATGTATCTCCCTCTACGTTCTGAGAGTCCCCGCCGTGAAGACTCTTTAGAGTCTCTTATAGATGCACATGAGAAGAGAGCGTCTACCAGCCTGATACCTACTTGTAGGAGTCTTCAATTGAATCTTCTCAAGCTAGCTCTTCTTATATCTGTAGCCTTGAATGCCGTCTTTATAGCTATCGCAGTCACAAGGGGAAATGTTGCGCAGCCACTCGAGCGTTCAACATATGGTTCGTCCCTCCAACTTTCAGTATTTCAACAGAATCAACACAGCCTTTGTATAGTTCTAATGCTTTATGCTAGCTGGCCTCACAAGAACTGTCCCAAGACCATGGCATCCAGATACTGCCGGGAATGAAACTGCCCAGGAGCTACTTTGGAACGAAACTACCTATGATCGGGGTAATATCGCCCTTGATGATGAATATACTCGGGCAATGGGGCTCCCCAGAGCTCAAAGATTTCCCTGGGATAAATCAAAGGGGATATATCTCATCAACGCATATCACAACATACATTGTGTGGTAACTACATATGTGCAATCCAGCAAGACATTTCACGCACTGATTTTGATATTAGAAAACCATAAGGACATCTATCGTAGAATATGAGACCAACGTTCCACAAAGCTCTGCTTATATTCACATTATGCACTGCTTGAACGTGCTCCGCGATGAGATTATGTGTGACGCCGACGATACTCCACGGTACACCGGCTACCAACAGAATCAAAAGAGTGGACTTGGCCAAGTGCGCATGTGTCGTGACTGGAAGCAGTTGGAGGACTGGGCAGATAAGCACAATGCGTGTTGGCGACACGTAGGAGACATAAATGACAAGGGTTTTAATGAACTGGATCGCTACCGTTTCTGTCCCCCAGGTTCACTGTATGAGGAGGCGGCAAGAACAAAGTGGCTTCATCATGAGGATTAATTTGAAAAATGACTCGGAGTATTGTCTAAATATTTTAAAAATCTCAATGTTGACTTATTCTGCTTCCAAATTTATATCTCTTCAGACTCGGTTCTCAGCTGATTCCACTAATTTTGCATTCCATTCTAATCCGCCCTTACAATATACTCGGACTCTTGTATAATTGCATAGCTATCGATTGAGTCAGATTTACCGTTTACCCGAAACCGATAGAAGAATTTCATCCAGCAAAAGATTCAAAAACTTAGATATTCATTATCCTATAAGGATAATGAAAGATGTGAAATTCACTAACAACTAGTAAATTATAGAAACATGTTGCACTTTGCATGATTCCGAATAATGGATTTGTGAGTCCCTACAACGAGCTTTTTGTCTGAGAACAAAGATTCCGATCAATCAAGTAGCAAGATTCAACCATAATCATTTGTAGTTTCACTAGATTATATCTGGAAATCCAAATCAAATAGTACATTGCAACACTAGAACTAGTATCTGACTAATTTACCGCCAGTATCTCTCATTGTTGTAATCTCCTCTCATCCCTATCATGGCACGTTCTAATGGCTCATTCAGCCGTGCTGGGTACCACGCCCTCTTCAAGCCTTGAGGTCCGACTGAGGCACTGGCGCAATTTCATCGCCGTCGCGAGTGGGCAACGGGGTGTTCCAGTCAGTCAAAGGATCTCGTACGTAGTCGATATCTCGCGCTATTGTACCGTCAGCTTCAAACTTATACATAGGCAATTGAGTACTACCAGTTGAGTCTTTGAGCGGGATAGCTGCTACGAAAGCACTGACAGCGAGGACGCAGAGAATTCGCATGACCCTTGCCATGATTGACGAGAAGATAGGTCTTTGTCAGGTGGGAGATGAATGCGTTTGATGAATGCTTTATTGGTGTCCGAGAAGAATGGACTGGGTAGGGCGAGGTCGCTGGCAGCCAGTCTTACGGTGCTCGGAAACAGCAATGCTTTATGGAACCATCTTCGTGGTTGTCCTTGAGTAAGTGACTGTGGAGATTCTGCAGTTCAAAGCGGCAACAATAGATTTAGAATGCTATTTTTTATTGTCATATCCCAGTAATGTCGTAATTCGCCCGTTGCATGGTGCTCGTATCTCGTTGGCTCGGCATAGCAATCGACCTTTCACAAACATGAATCAGTACCAACATTTCCAATCGTCTGGATCATTGTCTATGGAAGCAAGGGGCCCCTGTTTCCGTTATGTGGGGTTCGTTCTCATGTACGTAGATGTAGAAGATCGCACTACACTCGTAATCTTACATCAGCCATGCCCTCGTACGACCATCTCCTGAAACCAACATATTGGCTCTTCCTTTGATGATGAATTTGAAAGCCTTATGACACTCAAATCACATTTGCGGCGTATAACGCAACGGAGAACTCAAAAGATAAGGTCTTGACTATTTCGTCTTCATGCATCCCGACCCCTTGGATAAACCAATGAGAAGCGCGACACTTCGCAGCAGGATAAAATAACTGCATTTCAGCAGAAGTGCCAGTGTCGATATAAGTAAATGCTCAATTAGCCGACATCCTCACCGAGTATGACCATATCGGATGATAATGAGGTTGGGAGGCATAAGAAGGACATTAGGCCTATTAATGAGAAACCAGCCATTACCACCACAGCAACCCTGATCCCACTTCATGAGCGAGATATGGGTTGCACGGTGGAAGACCACAGCCGGAGTAGGGGCAAACTCACAGAGAGTAACTTCTTCACTCTTGATTTGCAGTGTAACCCTCCCTCTGCTAGTAATACGATTATACGAGGATCGATCCGGAATCCGGTGGTGTGACCCGAAGTGGTGTCGAGACGACCGAGGTGGAGATGCACCAGAAAGTACAATGTAAAGCAATATGGATTGTATAGTCTTATTCCTTGTAATGTTTTTATCTTATATTACCATTTACTCAATAACCAATTGTTCAATCGAAATATAAAAAGGAGACAAATATTCGGAATAGTTAATCGTATATTTCTTGTTACAAAACTGATTTTCGTATTGAACATTGACGGCTTCGTTATAGATTGAAGATAGAAATCAAATTGAAAGGATGTGGCAGTTGTTTTCTCGTGACACCCTCCAATTCAGAGAGGTTTCTGTCCAACACACACAATCCTTGGAATACACAACGCCGCACCAGCAGTAGACTCCTTATATCCCTCCTGAATGAGTCGATAGAACGTTTGAGCTGCATCCACTTTGCCGATCTTCATCAAGCTGGATGCGAACTCATTCATCGTTAGCAAATGCTGCTCATTGAATGCTCTGACTAATTTAGGCTCATCTCCGACATACTGAATATCGACGTTCTCAAATCCTGCTTCCTTGAGAAAATCAGGTATCCGAACAGTCCAATCGTATCTACCGTTTGCCCATGACTTCTCTCTTATCTGCTCTAAAGCAGGGGCAGGGATTTCTGGCGAAACTTTCTTCACACACATGTTGACGCAATCGAGTTCATCCCATTGAAGAAAGCCACCGGGCTTGAGCATCTTGAGCAGCTTGTTGACGAAAGGCTGCGGATTGGCATCAAGCACCAACACCAACAGGCGGACATGGACGTAGTCGTACCTTCCTACTAGCTCACTTGGAAGGTCATCGAAGATATTCCAGTAACCGACTGTGACATTTGAGGGTAGCCAATCTCTATGGGGAACCTGTCGTAGATCGTTATCGAATCCATCCAATATCGCCGATGGGAAGTCTCCTGCTACATCCAGAAGCCAAGCAGCAGTACCAGTTGCAACATCGACGATCACGCTTTCGTTCGAGATTTTGATTGATGGATGAATATTGTATTTGAGTGTGTCCTTCCAAAGGTAATGTTGAAGATTAAGACGGCAGGCAGCAATATGATTATGGTCCATAACATAGCCTTGTCCATCAGCTAGACTCCAATCAACCGCGGGAGTAGTGTCCATGGCTTGAAGATGGAAAGAATGGGCTTTGGGAACTCGAGCCTGAGGTGTGCCAGAATATGTAAGGTTAAAGTGAGCTTCGAAAGAAGATTCTTTTAGACCATGCAAGAGGCAAGTAGTAATATAGCTGTTAGGCAGCAGCCAGTATTTGACTAAATCCCGCAGCGTGTTTGTAGTTACTTGTAAATTGTGCCTATCAAAACAAAGCTCCAGAAGTTGGACATTTTTCCCGAGCACCCAATTACAATGTGTGTAACTTCGAAATCCTAGGCCCACATTTTTCTTCAACTAGAAGCTTACAAGGTGATCAGTGGTAAGGCAGATATTGACGCGGCAGTAACAACATGAAGGCTTGAGATTAAAAATAAGCTGATATACAGAAGGAGAACAGTAACAATTTTCTCATGACTTTAGTCTTAGAAAACCACAGTGGCGATAATTTTCCATTCACAGGCCCCTTGTAATCGAAGCAATGGTTTCAGGGTAGAAATAGTGGCAATTTTGACGAGATGGCCCAGATATCGCACAACTGGCTGACAAACTAGCTTGTCACTAGGCATGTCGAGCACTCGAGATCCTCGTGTGGGAGACACCTGGTGTCATTGGCACCAACGGTATCTGATATCCATCTTCGACATGAGACTGTTGATAAAGATGAATAGAATGCTCTGAAGCAGCGAAAGTCTCATCACCGTGTGAGTTCTGTGAGAATTTCTTCGTTACCAGTATCTCAGAGTACGGTGCAGCACTCTCTGTAGTAGCGGAGGTGGGATTGTATTTTGAGTGGAAATAATCAAGCCTAAGAATGCTCCGCATGCTAGATAGAGTGTTGCGAAATCCCGGGCGATGCAATAGATGGTGGAGAGTGGGTAGACAAGCAGCTATCAGTGCAAGGCCACTCTCTATCATGCTCCAGTATAGAAGAATGGTAAGAGTAACTTAGATCTCATTAGAAAATCTTGTTATTAGTTTTGAGAGATGAACTTACGATCGACATCTGTATGGGCTGCGTAGCCTCCATTTGATATCTGAAGCTGGACCATTAATCTGACAATCGCCGCAGCTAGTGACCTGGGTGGATTAGCTGAGAGACCAACTGCTACAAGGTTTGGCCTACACTGCTGCAAGTAAAAGTATTCCCGTTATGTAGAGCTTCTGAGATGTAGGCATCTTAAGTCTCCACACCTAAGTATAATTAGCACAATACCAACGACTGAACCAAGCTCCCGTATATTTACCACCGGTATGGGCAAAATCCAAACAAGAATGTCAGTCAGAACGTCCGATATCATTAGACCGTCTAATCTTGTGTTCGTATTGCATTCTGCAATGTACATTAATGGCTTCCAAGGGTTTGTGAAGTGTTTTCCGCAACCAAAAATCGTCGCGAAAAGAAAGGCAACGGTCCAGAGAGAACAGATAACAAGAAAAGCTTTCGTAATTATATCGAAGGACGTATTTTTATTGACAACAAAGAGGCGTCGATAAAGGAACACAGCACTGAGCTTAATGAGACCGTTGGCCGGAACCATGAGCAGCCATGTAATCCAATCAAGCTACCTCAGTATCAGCTTGACTCCTCAAAATCATTCTCATCAACAAATATACCAATTCAACCAGAGTTTGAGCTGGCAAGATCTCCGTGAGTTGCGTCTCGGGGCTGGCATTGGGTGGCTGGGGTGTTGGGTAACCAAGACTATGTTTTACAGCTCCTGAATATGATATCAGCATAACCCATTGGCAGTTCAGCAATTCGTAAATCAACTGGAGAGCTTACCATAGATAAGGCAAATGCCCATTCCCACAACAAATATCTGTGCACATGTTAGCCTGCAACACAGAGTAAGAACATTGACATGAGAATGTATGATGTATCCCGAAAGCATACTAATGCTGCCAAGGTAGTCCAGTCATCAGGACCGAGCTTGACTTTTTGGTATGAACGAAGCCAAAATCGTAGAGCAACAACGAAAATTGCTACGATGGGTATTGCTATACCCGCGGACAAGACTTCACCGGGCCCAACGAACGAAATAGCAAGTTCATTTGCAGGCATGATTGCGTATATTATGAAAAGACTTTTGAGCGCATAAGAGCAAGTGAGCGCATACTATCATACTGGCTCGGTGATTTAAGTGATATATGTGCACTGGCTAGCTAACGCCAGCACACCTTCATAATTTGATCAATCTTCAGCAAATTCCAATACTTGAAGGATTTGGCCTGCTGTGCCTGAACAGCCTTTGTGTGCATGCGGCGCTTCGTCCGAGTACGACGCAGAAAATTTGTATTGGGACGCTATCCATACTATCAATGGGTCGCGGAGCTTGCTTGGATGAGAGAGGAAGTGCTGCGCCACTTGCGTAAAGTATGCAATGGTTCTGCACTGGAAAGAAACCTGCATGAATGCTGAAACAAGCTGATAACGATATATGAAATGTAACCCAAAGTTTCCCGAATCTGTTCACGCGTGCATATGCGCATCAGAACCGGAAATGAAGGCCTGGCTTATGTTCGAGGCTATCAACGAATCAAGAGTGTCCGGAATTTGCACGACAAGGACAAGCATACGTTATGAAGGATGGGTGAGAGTTTGAGGGACTCGGACTAGATATCCTCCGATGAAGTAACAAGTCCATCGTGCGTCGCTGGAGCTCCCAACCTCGTTGGCACTTGCTAGTATTTGAGTGAAGTTTGAAATCTGAGGTGGTCCGAGTATAAGGACACATTCACGCGATTGTGCGCCTACTGCAGCACACCAAAATAAGTACCACTAAAACTAGATTAGAGCCTCTCCTTTGGCATTCTGAACACTTCAACATGAAAATAAATAATTTATATGCAAAGATGAGTAGAGTTGTTAAAAGCTGGAAATTGGTTTACGGCTTGTTTAAAAAGAAAACATTTGGTTGTGGCGTATATTCAGATTGGGGTATACTACGAGCAACGTGTGTATGTAGATTTAGCGATGTGCAAAAAATCATAGGCAATTTGAATGAATTTTACCCCAGAAACCGGATGACTGTTCCTCTGCATTTCTTACGATACTCAGCAGAGAGTCATCATCAACCGAAGTGGTAATGATGAGATGATGATTAACCTCGACGATGTATCTTCATTATCCACAGCGAGTGTCAGCACGAGATAGGTTCCCCAGAATAACAAAAATTGAATAGTCGAATTCAGTACCATCACAAACTAGAAGCTTTTTTTCGAATGTTAGTGTAGTGTAGATACCTCGAGCGATCAATGAAGGGGACTAACAATGATGGACCCTGTATATACAATCAAGCTTCGTATCCGGTCCCTCGTTTCGAACAAGACTATTTCAGAGCAAGCCCTGACTGGATATAAACTACTGGTAAACTCAGCTATGGGGTTTTCTGCTGTAGCATTGGATACGCATCACTTGTATCTGCGGTCCTCGAGATTGGGCATGTTCTGGTGTGATAACCAAGTACAATTCGAATTGCTACGCTGAATACAGCTTTGCTCATACATAGAAATAATGAGGTACTGTCGTAAATGAAATGCTAAAGGAAGGTACATACACACTATTATAACACATATTAAAAACTACGACGACCCTCTCTCTTGCGATTCCGACCATGACCTTCAAGCCTAGTATCGCTCTTCCTCCTCTTCTTTGAAGCTTCCAGCTCCGTCTTGGAACACAAATTAACATCTTTGACCTTCACCCATTCCAACGGCAAGCTCTCAAACGTCCATACATCAAACACCCGATTCTTCTGTCCCAAGATCGTCTTCAACTTCTCTATATAAGCTGCTCGACCCTTCTGCCAGTCTGGCGCCTTCTGCGAATTCGAAAGTGGGTTCTCAGACCTTTTCAGGTCTGCAGAGGATTGCTTCAAACATTTTTCAGTGACAAATGTATTGCAGTACCGGAAGGCATCTTTATGCTCATCAAGTAGCAAGGAATACATTTTACCAGCCTCGTCGCTGCTGAATTTTATATTTTCCTCTTGGCGTAAATTGCCAATCTTCAACTTTTCCGTCTCCTCTTGTAGCGCTCCTTTTAGGATATTTTGGATCTCTTCGTTTTTCGCGGGACCCCCTAATTCATATACTGGCAGCAGCGTTTCCTTCGGGGATGCCTCTTCACTTTCTACCCCCTTGTGATGTTGTGAAACAACGGCACAAGTGCTCTCTGATCCATGTGATCTCCTTTCTGATATGTTTGCTGAGCGTTTTTCTCGTCGCTTTTTATTATCTGCTGGTCTTCGCCATGCTTTATCCACTGGCTTGCTTGGATCTTGCATATCAAGTGATCGAAGGGATTCGATCTTGTCTTTCGACCGTCTTGATTCTAGGTTTTCCACGGGTCGTTTGGTTGCTTGTTTTTCACCTGATCTATCAACTGGTGAATATGGCCCTGGTTTTTCTGTACGTCCTTTGCCATCTGGTTTATCGGTTGATGAATGCTCAGATTTATCCTGCTGCGTTTCTGCTCTGTTCGGCGCTGACCTTTTCCCTGATTTCTCCACTAATGGTCGGTTTGTTTTCGCCGGTCTATCTGCTTCTACCGGTCGGCTTGATTGATGTGTTTCTACCGGACCTTTTCCCTGTCTATCTGACCGATCCGTTTCTGGAATTTCCAACGATCGTCCATTCGAAGCCTTTTCTGAATTTTCCAATGGTGGGATCAAGCCCTTTCCTGACTTTTCCAGTGGTGGGTTCAGACCCTTTGCTGACTTGTTTAATGGTGGGTTCAGACCCTTTGCTGACATGTGTAATGGTCGGTTTGAACCGGGCTTCGGTTTTTCTTTCTCCAGATTTTCCGCGGCTTGGCTCGAAACAGCATTGGTTCTAGGCATGTCGATACACGAATGCACCTACATGCACCAAAAGAGTCGGACACTTGAACAAGCTCACGGGGTATTGAAGTATCTGCACTGCACCCAGTATGATCCCGTCAAACTCTTGAGCGGATTCTGTGAAAAAGAAATTGGTCACAAACACTGATAGATTTCCCTATGGCCACGTAAATGCCAAGTATATATGTTCCCAGCCAGAAAATTCTCGTGTAACATATCGGGTCCCGGGCAAGATGATTGAAACAAACCGTCTAGAATAAGCGCTGCGCGAAGCCGCTGAGATAAGCGTCATACTGGAATAGACGGGGCGCGGTCGACATCCAACCCAGAGATAGCGAGCGCTTCTATTGGCACCGGGTCATCCTCGCGGTGACCCCGTGGAGTACGTACATGATAAACCCTCGCAAACGGCTTTAAGGATTGGATTTCAATGAGTGCATCGTGGTCAAGGCAACCGTCTCGACAGTTAGCCCGTGATAAAACTATACAGCAACGCTCCAGGAGTATCAGGCGACCAACCGGCTATCAGACGTGAATCGTGTTCTTCTCATTCTCGTCAGCGACCTAGTAGGATCGATCCTTCGATACAATTCCAACTGACTAAGCTATTGGCGTTGATATGAGGACACGACACGAAGAGGTACATGGTAGACAAGCCTCGAAGAGACAGCGGCCTCTGGTGAGACGTTGAAGATGCGTTCGTACACGACGCGCGATTAGCAAACCGAGACTGAGTATCCCACGCTAAGTTAATCCAAGTAGGAATAGTTCTAGAAGCATTTCACGTGCTTCTTCTGCTTCGATCAGCACCAGTCTCAGTCGCTTAACCAATCCGGCTAGACTGGGTTGGGCATGCCAAGCTTAATTTCACATCCAATACCAATACCGCAGCGGAACTTTATGAGAGTTCCTGTCTCGAACTTTGTGCACCTCCTGTCAAGTTGTGTCAACCAACCTTACTCAAGCCTTCCTTTCCTCCTTTCCTCCTTTCCTCCTTGAAGGATGGAGGCGTATGGAATACGGCATACGTAAGCGTTATGTTTGCCCAGACAGCTTCGTTACCTATTCGTCTTCTCTCAAGTCTGCCAATGCTCTTGTCTCTGGCAGTCTCCCGTATCGGTCATGTCTCAGAGCGCATTTCCGTGCACTTGGCGATCCACCCAAAGCGTATAGAACCTCCCTCCCAAGATCTCGGCATTACCCCTGAGCTGCTCTGGGGCGCGCATTCAGAAATGAAACCGGAGTCCTATTTGATTCTAGGGACTCTATGCCCGTGCAAATCATGCTATGCTAGTCTTTGCTCTTGGCACCCATTCGGTTCATCTTGATGGTGCTTGCAGCACCCCCGGAATCATTCATCGCCTTAGTGTCTATCATTCAATCTCGTAGGTCTGTCTCTTTACATGTTTCTCTGTTTTGCAAATACCACAACCGCGTTCACTCTTTCGCGATAGTTTCCATGTTCATAGTCCCTCTTTTGACAGTCAATTTCTTACTTCTCTTTGGAGCGCACACACCCCCTTCCCTATATACTTTCCTTTCCTATTTCGCTTTTCCTAAATCATGAGAGTTGCCCCTTCTTTTGCCTACGCGGCAGCCTTCTGCGTCCTTGCCGGACATGGCGTTGAAAGTGCCATTACCCTTGATATCTCTTCGACGGCATCGATAAAAACAGCTGCAAGCACCATAGCGTATGATTTAATGGCATACTACACCGGAAACAATACAGGAGATGTGCCGGGGAATCTGCCATCCCCATATTATTGGTGGGAAGCCGGTGCTATGTAAGTGTATCTTTTTGTTCGGTCCCTGAGATAGAACCTCTAACGCATGCCCAGGTTCGGGACTATGATCAACTACTGGTATTACACGAACGACACCACTTACAACAACAACATACAGCAAGCATTATTACATCAAGCCGGAGACGATGACGATTTCATGCCATTGAATCAGACCAAGACAGAAGGAAACGATGATCAAGGATTCTGGGGAATGGCGGCCATGACAGCGGCGGAAACAAACTTCCAAAACCCCCCGGAGCCAAGCCCTGGTTGGCTTGCTCTCGCACAAGGAGTCTTCAACACGCAAGCTTCTCGATGGGATAACTCAACTTGCAATGGTGGATTTCGTTGGCAGATCTTCACGTTCAACAATGGATACAACTACAAGAATAGTATCTCGAATGGCTGCGTGTTCAACCTTGCGGCACGGTTAGCATTGTATACTGGCAACCAAACATATGCGGATTGGGCTGAGAAAGTGTTCGACTGGGTGTATGGAGTTGGGCTGATGTCGCCGGACTACGATATTTACGATGGAACGCAGAATACGGACAATTGTACTGCGAAAGACCACAACCGATGGTCTTACAATGCTGGGATATATTTACTCGGAAGTGCCGTTATGTACAACTATGTAAGTTAGGTGCTTCGTTTACTTTTCCGCCTGTCGACTAACAAAAATAAGACAAATGGCAGTAAAGTATGGGAGCAGCGAGTCAATGGCATTCTCAATGCGTCCACAGATTTCTTCGTCGACGGAGTAATGGTTGAAGCATGCGAATCAGGTGGAACATGTAACAACGATCAACGGTCCTTCAAGGCTTATTTTACACGATGGTTGGCGGCCACTACCAAGTTAGCGCCGTTCACGTCTACAAAAATCATGAGTTTACTCTCGACAACCGCTACCGCGGCGGCGAAAACATGTACTGCAGGTGTCCGTGGCAATAACTGTGGTTTGAAATGGACTATCGGCTCTAACGATGGGAGCAGTGGAGTTGGAGAGCAAATGGCGGCACTGGAGGCAGTTCAGAGTATGTTGATACCTCAAACGAGAGATTGGGTCAGCGAGGTCAAGGGAACAGGAACAAGTGAAGGAGATACGACTGCTGGAACGGACTCAAGGCTCAATACAGATGGATCTGAGAACGATCCCGTTAGCACTGGAGATAAGGCTGGTGCAGCGGTTTTTACGATGTTGATCATTGCGGGTGTTATTGGTGGAAGTGCTTTCATGGTTGTAGAGTGGTTTTAATTGGTGATGGAACATTCGTGTTCGCCTTTGTACTACAATTTGATTCATATATATGAAGCATATCAGCATGGGAAAGGCGTTCTTCTACTTGGAATATAGGGAAAGGGGGCAACTACGCAGGAAGCGCAGCGTTTTACGGTCTGGGTACTAGGCATTGTTGATATCAATGGTGGACGATGGCTTCCTTTGACTCCATCTAGGCTGAGTTCAGCATTCAATTTAAGTTTGCTGTTAGGGAGAAGAAAAAATAGCAAACAGCCGACGAGATGAATTTACTTATGTGGTTTTACCTGCCACTTTCAAGAGCTTCATCCCGCTGTGAATCATCACTCCGAGCGGAGTTTTGCAGAGGAGCCCGATGAAAATGTCTTCCTCTGCACATCAACCATTTACTTAACATGTGAAGTTCTCTAAAGGAGAACAATTGGAAAGTCCGAGGCAAGCTGTCTAGGGTAATACAAGGTCATCTATCCCAACATTCGAAATGGGCTGATGTTTCCACAACGCTGACGATCACTTTACCTCACCCAAACGACTGATTCTATCACTTCGGCTGCATCAGAGAATAATTAGCCACTGATCTTGTTGACAAATCATGCATCACTATAATCGTCACATGCACGAAGCCGGTTGGAGACACCTCGCGTCGGTAGACGGCCGAAATGTTACCACAACTATTACCCCTCTTTGTGCTGCGACCTTATCTCGTCTCCTTCGGTACGATTGGCTTCGTATCTTCTTGGAAGTTTCCCTCTTCTCCGGTTTCTTCCAGTATAAGCTTGGCTCACCTGCCATATTAGCAGTTTCAAGCTGGTAGAGTTACTGGAGATTACTTTGATTTACCTCGCTGACAACCGTTGACCCATTTTCACTCATCAGACCATAACCCAACTAAGCTCTATCACCATCACCATGTTGCTTCTCTCCGAAACAGCAGTGGTTTCCTCATTTCTCATATTCTTGATCTACAAGCTCTGGATCAAGATCAACAAATCATCACACCCTCCTCTCCCACCAGGTCCTCCTCCCGATCCCATCATTGGAAACTTCCGTCAAATCCCCAAGGCCAGAGTCGAACTTGCGTATATCGAATGGGGCAAGAAATATAGCAAGTGTGCTCTTTTCCACATTGACCAGCGAATTCTAACAAGAAATATAGACTCCGACGTTCTCTATATCAGCCTCCTCGGCGAACCAGTCGTTATTCTAAACAGTGTCAAAGCAGCCGTCGCTCTACTTGATAAACGCGGATCAAAGTATAGCGATAGACCGAGCCTGCATTTCTATGCTGAGTATGATATTTCTTGATCTATATTTGCCCATATATCCCTCTATTGTATAATCAAAAACAACTCACACCCAAGCAGACAAGGCTGGTCCGAAACCTTGACATTCATGAGTCGAGGACCGACCTTCCGCAAGCATAGGAAGATGTTCCAGAGCGAATTCACGAAGAAAAATGTCGTAAAGTATCGCGACGCTCAGACGCAAGGCGCAAAGAAGTTGACTGCGAGGATTTTGGAGAAACAGGAGCAGTGGAATGACTGGATCTATCTGTAAGTTCTTCCCAGCGAGGTGTCTGATGGATATTGATACGATGGAGGTTCGCTACAACGATCATTCTCGATATTGCGTATGGGATTAAGGCAGATGGTCCAAATGCTCAGATGTACATTGAGGCGGCGCGTAAGGGGTCGGATGCGATTTCTCAGGGAGGGCAGATGGGGGCTTCGGCGGTGGATGTTTTTCCTTGGAGTAGGTTTTACTTTTGCTTGTCCTACCTAACTCCCCTGACATGGTCAACATGTTATCGTATCTTTTCATGCTGACGAGTTGTATAGTTCGGAAACTTCCACACTGGTTCAAGCTGATCCCTTCGTTGAACCTTGCACGAAAGGGTTATCCGGATGTGACGGGGATGCATGACGTTACTTTGCAGGTGTGAAACAGGAATTGGTGAGTGTAGTGGATTAAATATCTGTTTAGTCAATCATCTTGCGAACCCTTGCACCTAAGGTCTTTTCACTGATATACAATACAGGCAGAAGGAATAACCAAGCCCTCATTCGCGCACCGAATGCTATCACAGATCTCAGGCCTGAAACCCGACCAAATGGGAAATCCCGCAGAAACTATCACAGAAGCGGACATCAAAGGTGCGGCAGGAGCTACTTACATCGCGGCCCTGGATACGGTACGTGCTTCCCTTTATGACATTTGTTTTATTCGTCTCGCGCTTCACCTTTTGCTTGGCTCAAGAACTTATGGTATGAATAGACTTCGTCGACAATAGCCATGTTCGTCTTAACCATGACGCTCAACCCCCAGGTCCAAGAAAAAGCATGGTTGGAGCTGGACTCTGTGATTGGGAGAGATAGATTACCAGAACTAGATGATAGAGAGAAGTTGCCGTATGTGGAACATATTCTTCAAGAGGTTTATAGGTAAGTTGTGTGAGCGTTTTTAGAAGCCCTCGACAAAGCAGCTGACTTTGAAGTAGATGGTTTCCCGTCGTTTCTCAAGGTTAGCCCCTCTCTTCACTTCTGATTCATGGCGAGGACTTGCTGCCAAGATGGTGGATTGACAAGCGCAGGAGTTATGCATAAGTCGTCCGAAGACGATGTCTATGATGGAATGTTCATACCTAAAGGTAAGTCATATGCACCTTCACACTTCAATTAGCGATACCAAACTAACCCCTTTCTCAGGGTATGCTCTGCTCCCTACCTCGCCCGTAACCCACTAACCTAACACCACAGCTCCCTGGTCATCCCCAACACCTACGCCATAACTCACGAGCTTACGGTCTACCACGAACCCGAACTCTTCTATCCTGATCGGTATGCTAGTCCCAAGGAAGGAGGACGCGGCGAACCGTTCCCTATTGGGCAATTTGGGTTTGGGAGGAGGTATGTGATTATAACTTATTTCCTGCCTCCCGCCCCCTTTGTACTCTCCTTACCCTTCCTTCATCTTCATTTCCCAAGTCCCCCAACAACTGACATATTCCCATCCTAGAATATGCCCCGGCCGCCACCTTGCCGACGCAAGTGTATGGATTGCCATCACGACTATGTTGTAGACGTTGAAAATCTGCAAGGCGCGCGATAGCGACGGGAGGGAAATTACTCCCTGTCCGGAGATCACTACTGGTATTACAATGTACGTTGCTCTCTTTTCTTTTCTTTTCTTTTCTTTGGATCCGGTGGAAGAGAAGGAAGGAAAATGAAGAGCGATATGAAAGGAAAAGAGGATGGGTAGAGGAGAGCGTGATTATACTATACAAAGTCACTAACTTGCTACATTAGCCAAGCGAGTGATTTCCCATGTGAATTCCATCCACGGTTCGAGGGAGCAGAGAAATTGCTTGAGGTTTGGGGGTAGTAGGGCTAGCTAGACAGAGAGGAGATGAGAAGGAAGGGCTAGACAGAGACAAGAAGCGAAGAAAGAGATAGTGACGGATGTGATGATAATGGATTTCCATACGTGATTCTTTAGTCCCTGAAAGTTTGGGCCCTTACCTGACGAAGCTGGTGGCGTGACTTTTGTAAATGGTAGTCAAGAGTAAGAAACAGATTAGAGAGCCTGGACAGTCGGAACTCGCCATTCCAGTGACTAAGTAGTAGAACTTTCGTTTGAAAAGATCGTATATGCTACCGTAAATGATACAACACTCTCAATCCCAGTATATTTCAAGTCCCGTAGCGTACTTACTAGAAGAATGACATGCATGATGTCGGCTGCGTCGCGTGTATATCAGAAGTACCTCAATCGAAGGCAAGTAAAGCGCTGTCAGTGCAATTTAGACATATTGAGGCTGAACCCATGAAGAACACTGATAGAATGGCATATCATGACGGAATATGTATCTTTTCCCTTGCATTTTCCTGATCTTAGATACTACAAACAAAAGAAGAGTGTGCAACCCAATACCTACTTGGAACTTATTATGCAACTCCGGAAGCATGCATACCCCGTTTGCTATACTTCCAGCAACATCAAACAATGCCCTCTCTACCTACATTCCATCACGTTATATCACCTAGAAAGCCAAAGAAACACCATGACCAACCTACACCCCGGCACCAGCTCCCATTACATGGCCATCTATCGCAACCTCGGAAACTTCTTCTTCTATCTCAACGACAATCTGGAATTCCCCGACTGCGAGCTACTCAACAGAAGGAGCCTCAGTAGAAGTAGTCCGGAATATCAAGATGAAAGTGCGCATGCGATTGTGGTGATACGGTCTAGACGCCGCGCAAATGCATATATCTACCGTTTCCCGCGGGGCGGGAGCATGCCGTATTCGCGGATTATGATTGAGCAGCTGGAGATCAATAGGTTTAGGGCACGACGGGAGGTTTATTGGTATTGTGCTAGGCGTGAGGAGGTTGTGGTTGTGCAGTATTGGGAGCGGGAAAGGCGTCGATGGGGGAGGGTTTGAGGA
>LLKJ01003524.1:0-19324 GCA_002242865.1 Clarireedia sp. CPB17
GGACGGTTCTTGTTTTATGGAGGGGAGAGAGTACTCGCCGTCGCCGGCTTGGAAAATCGGCTTCTCGATGCGGGTACGTGGCGGAGCGGGGGTTTCGATGTATGCACCTGTGACGCGGGGTGTGGGTAGAAGTAAAGGATCGATGGGAGCGGATGGTGGTGGAGTTGGTGGGGGGCGTACTGGTTCTCTTTCTCTTTCTCGTTCGAGCTTGATCTCAGGTTCATATGATGATGATGATGCTCTTTCTCTTGTATTCCGCGTTATCTCGGGAACGATCTCCTGTCTCCCTTCTGATCTGCTCGGACTCGTTTTCTGACTTCCACCTGTTTCCGTCTTCATCGCTTTCGAGAGGTTGCGCAGAATTTGGAGAGAATCCTCGTTTTTGGAAGTCCCCTCCGTCGAGCGTTTTTCGTTGCCGCTGAATATAGTAATCGGAGTTCCTGGGATCCGCTCCCCCTCCTCCTCGAGTATCGTCTTATTGTATTGCTGTGCTTCAGCATCCTCAATACCATCGTCCTGCTCCAGCAGTCTCGGTCTTGATCGCGCCCTCTCCCGCTCTTGAATTCCTTGGCTGTGATCATTCCGTAGCCTATTTTGTCTCGCCCTCTGGATAGCATTCAATCCATCATCGCGCTGAAAACGTTTCTCTAACCGCGACATCGGCTTTTGGAATTCTCCTTGTGGCGGATCGTTTTCCTTACTGTCTCGGAAATCGCGCGCAGCTTCGTCGCGTCTCGGTAGATCATCGCTTTGAGATCTTTGTTCCAGCCGCAGTCTATTCCGCATCGCTCCTTCCTGTCTTGGTTCCGAAATATTATTACCTTCGCTTTCATAAGATGTGGCTGAACGTCGCTGCTCCCGCAGTGCCTGTAGTTCCCGGCGCAAAGCATTTCTCCGGTCCATAGATCGCGGGCGAACGGCTGCCTTTCTTTCTTCCGTATTCGGTGCCTCTGGAATATTTTCCTCTTCACGTTTACTGACCAGTACTTCTGTTGCTCTCCTCGGCCGCTCCAAAACCTTCAACACATCCTCCACCGCATTGCCCACGCCATCTTCCTCATCATCGTCCTCCTCCGCAATACTCCTCTCCTGATCCATAATCTCCTCGATCCTACTCGGTATCCCCCTCGTTTTCAGTCTCGGACTCTCACTAATCTCCATACTCCTCGCCGTAAAATCGAATTCCCTATCCCATCCCCCCGTCCCCGTGCCTTCACTCTCCCTTCTCATCTTCCCAATATCTCTCGTAACCCCTTCCACATCCACCTCACTACTCTCTTCATCCCCATCATCCTCGTCCACTATCCTCCTCATCCAATGCTCGCCCGCCGACGTTTTCCGCGATTTGCTGCCGGCCCAGGTTGCGCCATTAGGATTCGAATTTGTGAGCGCTATAGGACGTACACGCGGCGAAGGTGAGCTGTTATATCGGTGGTCTCTAGTATGCGCCATTTGCACGCATGTTCGGGGGACAAATTAACGTGGTGTAGTTGTTCGTTGAAAAAGACGTGGATTTTTGGGGGAGTCGCGGAATGGGGAACGCGAAAGCGCGTTCTTTTTTTGGTGAGGGAGGGGCGCACGCGATGGTGCTCGGTTGTCGTATTCCCTTGTTGGTATGGGAAACGTCCGCTTTGAGTGAATTCACATCTACTGGGGTAGAATTTGTTGATAAAGAGTATATGTAATACGAACGAAGTTGTGATTCATGCGAACTGTTCAAGCTGTTCAGCGGTGAAATTTGTCCATTGTTTACGCAAGTACTTCCGATCATTCTCAACACCGTCCACCTATTTTCACGACATATAAGACATCTGATAGGTCAATTCCAACAACCATATCTTTAAGTAAGTTATGTCTTCTTTCATGGCCCAGTGCAAGGGCTCAGTCATTTCGATAAGACTTCTTCATATCAATACATCCTTCCCGTCCACAGCGCTCACAACAATGCACTTTAACATGGAGCACAATTCAACCCACGAGTCGCCGACGTGCTCATATTCTATTGAATATTCAGACTGACCTTTCATGTCACCCAAGCGTCCCAATCGCCGATCCGAACCATTATATACAAGCTTGAATAGATATTTTATGCAACCCTTTCCCCAATGCAACCTAGCTATGCATCTAAGAATCTTCATCTCCCCTTTCTAACTCATAAAACAGCATGTAGACTTCTTTCTGCATACCTAAAACCTCACTTGTCTTGCTTTCTTTGATCTTGTCATCACTGATTCTCCACCATCTATCAGACACCCTCTTCTTCCGCCTAGCACGGACAGCATCACCCATCGACGTTCGGGTACCTTCTTTGTTGGAGATGGATTTCCTCAGGGCTGGCGAGGAATTCGGCGATGATCGACTGATTGTGCTCGAGATCTTTGAAAGTGACTCTCTGGCGGATCGACCCATTGAGCGTATGCTTCCGCTATCGGAATCACGGGCAGCTGATTTAGGTCCTCGTGCCTTTGAAGGGCTCGGAAAGGTAGTCGCAGTTTGGGAGGGTATCGTAGAGAGGGGCCGGCCATTTGGTGCAGAATCTACCGAAGCTCGACCGTTCGTATTTTGCAAGGAAGTAGTAGATGCCGTCGTCGGTGATAATAGCTCTGGTGTGGACGACAAAGTGGCATTATCTGTGTCGTCCTTTGGCACGGCCCGAATCTGAGGAGTAGAAATCTGTGAAGGGATAGGAGTCGAAGTTTTGCTGAATGCAACAGATGGTTGAAATGTATTTCGTGTGGAATAAGGAGCGTAGATGTTCTGTCTCCTAAAAGACTCGTAATGCCCACTATGATGACTTCCTTTGTGACATACTAAACTCAAAAGTTTATAATGTCGTTGTTGCAAGAGTCCACCCAGGGGCAGTCGTTCCGGAAATGCTACCTTTGCCGAATTCTTCATTGTTGACCTATAATCAAAAATAGACCTTGAGAGATGTACTGCCATAACTTTTGGGAATTGGGTAATGCGAACATGTTTCGCAATTTTCCGTTTAGGGGCGAACTTTGAATCAGGTAGCTCAACATCAAGGAGCTCTTCCTCGGGGTTTGTTTCTATAGCAGCCTTCAACTTGTCTATAGTGATCTTAGTCTTATCCTTAAACTTCTCTGAATTGGAGCGATCATATTCTTGCTCGTAAGTCTCCAGTGCATGTACTAATCGACACTTCTCGCATTTAAAATCTTCAATATATTCTGTTTTAAACATCCCATCAAAACATGCATTCAGAGTAGTCGACGCAACCTGTGGAACTGTTAATGTTAGAGAGCAAAACGTGCTTTGGGTAGCCTTTGGCTTGAAGCCGCAGGTCAAGCATTCGATCTGAGACTCAGAGCCACCCTCAAATGGGAAGCCTTCTTCTTGCTCTACGTAGCCCTTTGGTTGCGCATTTTGAGGTGGCACTGTGGAAGAAATCGAACTAGCTTTGCCCGAGCCATCCGATGAGCTAGAATCCGGCTTTCTGGTTGCAGACTCTATCGCAACTACCGTATTCTCTTCATGCACAATCTGGTTCAATTTCTCGTTCACAGATTTTTCATCCAGAATGTGCTCTTCGGAGGCGATACCATTGGTAAGGTGTAAGCCTCTTGCATGATCCCGTGCCCGTTGGCCTGCATGGTATTCATCACAAAGTCTTTCGGCGACCACTTGTAGAAACTCTTGGGCGTCCTGTTGCTGCCGGCTGATCCGCTGCTTGAATGCAGCTTCCAATGCCGTCACAAACGGCGCAGCGGATATAGTCTTTTTAATGATTGGCCTTTCGTTCAGTGCATCGAGGATATCCTTCAGGCCCGTTGTCACCAGTCCCTTCTGCAAGCCCTCTACCTTCCACCTTGGCAACTCTTTGCGCGCCGGATCCTCCACAAATTGCACGTAGACTTCGTCTCCATCTAACTTCCTTCTGTGCGTTTCCCTGATCAAGTATACTCTGAGGTCGCCCAGTCCAGCGAGAGCCTGAAGTACGGAATTGATGAAGCAATCATTTGCGTTATTGATCAGTCCGACGGCAGCTTTTTTCCGCGAGCTCGAAGAGGACGCTCCGTTTTGTTCGTCTATGAAGAAGGTCGGAGCGAAGACGTAGACCAGAGTAATCGCCGCAAGAGATGCGCCGGCCGCATATGTCAATGTTGTAAATTGTTTCTCGGGCATTGTCGAGGAAGGAAAACGTCATTCAGGGTTGAGGAAGCCGCCGGATATGTCAAAGTCCGAGATATCGATGTATAGTTGAGATAATTATAAGAATTGAGAAATGAGTTTAATACCACCGTTCCATCACGACAAAGCCTCAACTGAGAATATTCTCACTACACACATATGTGAAGATCTTTTGAGGCGAAGGAAAAGGGTGTTGAGGTGTGTGAAATTCCTAATTAAGGTCAGGGTTCCCGCTGCCAATATTGCAGAACCAAGGGAAATCGGACTATAGTTGATTTATGCGCCAATGCTCAAAGAGAACACAGGTTGTATTCCCAGAATAAGGTATATAAAATTATCGACCATGGAAAGAGATCCGGAGATGCGTAGAAGTAAGGATGTCCTCAAAGTTCTTGCCGTGAACAGAATTGCTGTGGAAGACAAAAGTTCATTCTCCTCAATTCGTAATGCTAAGCCGAGTGGACGGATATTTCACCGAGTGTCCGACGTTAGCTGAGGTGCGCCTAGGGTAAACTGCGGGAGTGTGTAGAGTGAGCCAAGCTCGTTTGCATTGGAGATATTTTAGCATGTAGATTTGGTTTCTTGTCAGATCAAGCTCAATGGCATCTCTACTTCAGCACCGGGCACCATCTTGCCTGTCATGCCTTCGACGTACAACGGCTGGCCTGATTGATGGGTCATTGTTCCCAAGTGGACAACAAATTCGAGGCAAAAAGCAGCTTGCGAAGGAGAAAGATCATACTGTTACCGTCAAACTCTTATCCCGCATGCCTGGCTATGGCGCGAAAGGTGATATTCATTGTGCTGGTATTAATATCA
Source organism: Clarireedia sp. CPB17 (assembly GCA_002242865.1). Taxonomy (NCBI): domain Eukaryota; kingdom Fungi; phylum Ascomycota; class Leotiomycetes; order Helotiales; family Rutstroemiaceae; genus Clarireedia; species Clarireedia sp. CPB17. The sequence continues at coordinate 4,972 of LLKJ01003524.1, forward strand.
TGAGTTAACAATCACGTAGGCCGAACAGTCCAGGTTCCTCCTGGCTTGATGCGAAATAAATGGTACCCCAGACGCATGGCCGTTTATGTGACACCAGCAGAATTGGAGATGATGGGTTCGAGGAAAATTGTCGCACCTCCAGATGGCAGCTTTGGAAGTCGCAAAGTCGTAGTACAAGCGCCAGCTGGCTTTTCATCTGAATCAAAGGAGGTGAAGAAGCCACGGAAGGAACGGGTGACCAACCCAGCTCGAGCTGATATATTGAGCGTAAGGCTATGCCATAATTTTCCAAATGAGAGGTTCTGGTTTTCTAACAACTCATGTAGCCCGAAAACTCCTCCGAATTGTTGTCGCGTCTACTTCCGCCCAATCTCGAATTCTCCCGAACGGCTATTACACTTGCTCCACCTCCAGACAAGAGAATATCACCGTCTATACCCGCTTCATCTGTGATTTCGGCTGCAGCAGGAGGGAACGAGAAAAGAGCACCCCAGAAAGTGGCTATTTACGGCTCAGTGTCGACAACCGATATCGCCGCGAACCTGAAGGCCATTCTGGCCGAGGATGAACAAGGGAAACGAGTTGTGTTCGGACCAGAGGATATCACATTTGTGGGGAAGACTGAGGAAAAAGATCAGGTCAAACACGTTGGGACATTTGAATTTGATATCAAAGTCAAAGGAGCTTCCCAGGCCGTCCGGAGGATGATAAGAGTAAATGCCCAGGGGTAGAGCGTCACATCATAAAAGCATAGATATCTAGACTCGCTATGCCACGGACATCGGTTCCTAGGATGTGATTAGTGACTTGTAGGACATGCATATCCTCTACCTATGCTCCCATCAGAACAAATTGAACGATAGAGCTATTGTATAGATTTGGATAGAAGTATACCCAGGCGCGCAGTTTACGATTTTGGGAAGACTGATAGCTGAGAGCGACCCTACTTGCTCCGGACGCCTTTTCATTGGTTGTAATTATGCATACACTCCGTGATGAAAAAGCACCAGCAAAACTTCCTCAGTTTCACTTGGATGAACAACAAGTCAGGCATGGCCGGAACAATGTTGTTGCTTGCCCTAGCTGCAGATACATACGGAATGATTCAAGCAAGGTCGGGGGATCTCGCCGTAGTTTCTTCGGCAATGGAAGGGAATGAGGTCAATTCCAGCATCTATTTCACCGGAGACCCCACCCGCACCACTCGACTACCAAGGTAGAGTTTGCTTTAAGTAGCACCTCTCGCAACTGAGAATCAGACTCAAACAATTATCTGCCACCACGTCTGTCATCATATCAGAGAAATCTCTAGAACGAAAAAGCAAAGATGTACGTCACCTGTCCCCAAAAAAATCGTGGCCCCTGATGTTCCATTCTTTTTTTGGAGATCCAATTGCTTGCCAGCAAGTGGTTGGGAACTCAGAGACAACCCCCACTACTAGCGTCATTTCATGTTATCGGTCCTGAAGAAGACTCCACCCCTCATCCTCAGCTACTACTTAGAGAAAACCTTTTCCTTCCTGTCAACAAATACACAGCTCTTTACTGATCAACTACAATAATCAGACCAGAACTTACAACTACTACATTCTCAAAATACAACAATATGGGTGCCCTTGACGTTCTCAGCCGAAAGTCCGGAGTCATCGTCGGAGATGATGTTCTCAAGCTCTTCAACTATGCTCAAGAGCACAAGTTCGCAATTCCCGCCATTGTATGTTTGCGCCCGCTCGAAATGGATTTACTGTGAATAGGAAACTGATTCTCGCAGAACGTCACCTCTTCTTCCACCGTTGTCGCATCATTAGAAGCTGCCCGCGATGCAAAGGCCCCAATCATCCTTCAAATGTCCCAGGGTGGTGCTGCTTACTTCGCCGGAAAGGTTCGGAAATCTTACTTCTCTCAACAGAATTTACGGCTACTAACATTTGATGCCAGGGTGTTGCCAATGGTAACCAAGAAGCTTCCATTGCTGGTGGTATCGCCGGTGCCCACTACATCCGTGCCATTGCACCAGCATATGGTATTCCAGTCATCCTACACACCGATCACTGCGCCAAGAAGCTCCTCCCATGGTTGGACGGTCTCCTCGATGCCGACGAGAAGTACTTCAAGGAACACGGAGAGCCATTGTTCTCCAGCCACATGATCGATTTGAGTGAAGAGGAGGTAGACTTCAACATTAAGACCACCGCAGAATACTTGAAGCGTGCTGCGCCAATGAAGCAGTGGCTTGAGATGGTTAGTGATTGACATAAAACTTTCTGCGAGCAACTCGGCTAACACAATCTCCAGGAAATCGGTATCACCGGTGGTGAAGAAGATGGTGTCAACAACGAGGATGTTGACAACAACTCCCTATACACTCAACCAGAAGATATCCTTGCCATCTACCAGGCGCTCTCACCTATCTCCCCATACTTCTCCATTGCCGCTGGATTCGGTAATGTTCACGGTGTCTACAAGCCTGGTAACGTCAAGCTCCACCCAGAGCTTCTCGGCAAGCACCAGAAATATGTCAAGGACAACATCGGAGCTAAGGAGGACAAGCCTGTCTTCTTGGTCTTCCACGGCGGATCCGGATCTTCCAAGGAAGAGTTCAAGGAGGCTATCTCCAACGGTGTTGTCAAGGTCAACCTTGACACTGATATGCAATTCGCTTACCTCAGTGGTATCAGAGATTATGTCCTCAAGAAGAAGGATTATCTCATGACACCAGTCGGCAACCCAGACGGAGCTGATAAGCCAAACAAGAAATCTTTCGACCCAAGAGGTGAGTATTCCAGTTCTTTTGAGATCCGCATCGATGCTAACCGTCATAGTTTGGGTTCGCGAGGGAGAGAAAACCATGTCCGCCCGTCTCAAGGAGGGTCTCGAGGACTTCAACACTGCAGGACAGCTATAAGAGCACAACGATCAAGCTCTAGTTGTTACTGATTCTACATTTTCAAAAATATCACGGCTTTAAGACTATGTTATAAGGAACAATATCCATGTTGAGTTGGAAGAAATGGTGGGGGGAGAGGGGGAGTTTTGGTCAGACCAGTGATAATGCAATGAAATGTTTTGATACCGATCATGAATGACATTACCTGTGAAATGTAACTTTTAATGGAGGATTCGGCGACAACACATTGTCGTGGTGACTGACTCTCCTCGTGATGTTCTATCCGATCGCTGTACGTCGGCTCTCTCGTTTGGGAATTTGACTCGACAGGTCTGCCAGGGTTGTACACAAGTACAAACTTGGTGGAACATATATTCAGCTTAGTGGTAACCTTCAGCTCGAAACTAGGTAAACAATAAATGAGGATATACTATGCTAGCTCCAGTAAAACAATCAGGGAGGTTCATCCTCCTACTGTCATTGCAGCAATCAGCAATGCATATTTTTCATACTCAATTGAACGATCAGATAGATATATTTGTCCCAAATACTTGTAGCTACGAACTATAAATCCAAGTACTGGAAATCCTTCAGCATTTAACCGCCGCGCATTCATCCGCGTTCGTGCTCAAGTGTTCGTATGGCAAACAAGCCACTTGCGAAACGCTGGCCTTGTTCTCCTCGTAAGGACTTCCTTCGTAGGGACAATGCAAATATCGTATGGATAATGACCATAAAATGTTTCGAACGACGGCCAATTAAGTTGGTGATTCGGTGATTCGTGGCGGCAGGGTACGATTGGATGAATAGCTCTCCACTTCCTGTAACTCCCCATAATAATTGCTTTGCTGTAACCAAGCTGCAAAGTAGCCTCACATACAGATCTATTATTGTCAGGGTGTATTAAACAGTTTACTGGTAGCTTACTGCAGTCTACCAACTTTTCGGAGAAGCATTAAAGTCGCCTTCCTTGCGCTTCACGCTATCACGTTATCAGGTTCTCATGGTTTCTGCAGGTACAATGATCTGACGAATTGTCTGCGTAGCATTGAGGCTGTGTGCATTTGGAATACTGGAATACTGGAATACTAGAATACTAGGTGGATGACGTCTCCACAACTTGGAGTTGGATAACGAGGGGCAACGAAGGCCAAGACAAAAGCCGATCCCTGGAGCACCAGTTCAATCTTCGACATAATATTGTTGTTGTCCTGTATTTCACAACTGGGCAATCTCTTTTTCTTGGTCTGAAACACTTTTACAAATCAAAATTCTACATTACGGTTATCGCAATTTCTAGGGCTTCAAATCTTTGGTCTTGCGCTTTTATCTATTAACCATCACCATCCGCTAACAGCTTAAGTGCTGCTCGACATTCCACCTAGCAACGACATCTCAAAATCCAATAGCTCAAGCTCCCCATTAATCTCCACGTCTCTCACAACCTTCGCACGAAAATGTCTTCAAACGAAACCGAGGGAGCAGGTGTATCTCCGCAGAATAAAGGATCATGGAGTGCTTTTCTCAAATCTATTGCTTCATTTTCGGGTGATTTGTCTTCATTGACAGCTCCACCATTTATCCTATCCTCGACGTCACTGGTCGAGTTCTCCTCATACTGGGCAGAACATCCCAACATCTTCGTCGCGCCCGCTGCTGAGAAGGATCCGCAGAAGCGAGCACTCTTAGTATTGAAATGGTTCCTCAGTACTCTAAAACAGCAATATGCCAGTCGAAGTGAGAAGTTTGGAAACGAGAAGAAACCATTGAATCCATTCTTGGGAGAGCTATTCCTTGGAAAATGGATTGATTCATGTGGAACAACTGAGTTGATCTCTGAGCAAGTCAGGTATGTGATTTTACAAATTTCAAACAAATAACTTTTCTAACTTCATTGCAGTCATCATCCACCAGCCACCGCATACCAAATCTCGAACAAACAACACGGCGTATATTTAGAAGGCTACAATGCACAAAAGGCATCATTCTCCCGAACCATCAATGTCAAGCAAATCGGGCACGCCGTCTACAGCATCCCCGCCTACAATGAAACCTACCTGATCACCCTCCCCAACCTCCACATCGAGGGCCTAATTTTCGGCTCCCCATTCGTCGAACTCAACGACACCACCTTCATCACCAGCAGCTCAGGTTTCACCGCCAAGATTGACTACAGCGGCAAAGGATGGCTATCGGGCAAAAAGAACAGTTTCACCGCAACCATGTACCCGACGGGCAAAGAAAAAGACACCCTCTACACCATCACCGGGCAATGGACCAAAGCGTTCGAGATCCGCGAAGGCCACAAGAAAAGCGGCACCCTCGTCGACACGTACGACGCGGACAGTTCCCCCACCACACCTCTCACCATCGCGCCAGTCGAAGAACAAGACCCGATGGAGTCGCGTCGCGCGTGGTCGAAAGTCGCGGCTGCGATTGCCGTCGGCGATATGGATACCACGGGCAACGAGAAGAGCAAGATCGAAGTCGCGCAGAGGGAGCTCAGGATAAAGGAGAAGAATGAGGGCAGGAGTTGGGAGAGGAGGTTCTTTACGAAGGTTGAGCAGGATCCGATTTTGGAGAAGCTGGGCCCGGCTATTTCGTTGGCGCCAGATGCGGATAAGACTGGCGGGGTCTGGAGGTTCGATCAGGAGAAGGCGAAGAGATGGGAGAGTGGTGCGGCGGGAAGGCAAAAGGAGGGTGGGGTCGTGCAGGAGGGACAGGGCGCGCAGAAGGTTATGGTTACTACGGAGGAGGGGCTGGCTCCGTCGGCAGAGGGGAGTGCGGGGAAGAATAAAGCGGCTGCGGAGGCGATTGCTGGGGGTTTGTAGGTGTAGCTTTGGTTCTAACTGTGATGTGGTTCTGGTCGTGGTTTAATGGGTGGCGTGGATTGGATCGTTGATTGTTTGAATACGAATGCGAGAGGGTTTTTGAAATAGATAAAGAAAGAAAGCATCGAATAAATGAATGCAGGTGCTTGGAATGGGTGTGTGTGTGTGTGTGTGTGTAAATGTGACTTGGTTGGTATACATCTATATTCTCTCTGGGGAATACAAGAGGCCAGCTAGCCAGCCGATGGTGGAGAATACTATGCTATGTTACGCTATACTATATCACGCTTCTGCCGTTGTGATCCAATAGAACAGGGCAAGATCTTGAGAGGTCCCTCCTTTGCGCGACGCAGGCTTTGGATTTCATCTGCCTCGCATTCTCATCTATCACCACACCGGTGAAGCTGTAGCATGGTATGCTTTATCCCACCCAGAAGTCATATTTTCGTATAAGTAAACCTGCTTAGTGGCAGGGAGCGCGGTTTGTGGACTTTCGATTCGGGACTTGAAATTAGAAGAGGATGTGGGTGAACTCGAATGGTGGCAGTGGGGAAGAGAGAGAGCTTAGATAAAGAAAAAATGTTGATAGTATATCTCGACTTAAACACCTCATTCATATTTAGAAATAGTGTAGATTTCAGGTCTAGATTTATAGACACATTATGATATTAGAATTGTGAATCTGGCTTTGCTCCCTTACTTCTAATCAAGATGGAATATTACGAGTTTAGCTATAAGATTGATTAAGGGGGATGGAAATAGACGTATAGTAATACTAACTAGTTAACAGTATTAGACGATCGTTATAAAGCCCTACTGTATTAATATACTCGTCCAATTCACAATACCATGCTATCTCACGAACATATTTTGAAAACGCATTCTAGTTATCGAGGACAACAGATGTTCTTGGTTTATAGCTAGCTTACTGGGTCTGGAGGACTCTTATTTGTACCCAAAAAGAGGATATGTATCCGTTCAGAATGGGCTTAGCGGAAGTACGAGTGAATACACTGGACGACTGAAGTGAGGGGTATTTATGTATCTAGTGGAGCTCTCTTGTAGTGTATATTCATATAGAGTATTAGGGAAAAGGTAAGGTCTTACTTTCCGCAGATTATTGCCGATGGCTACGGGTGCACTAGAAAGAGCCCCTGCTATATAAGGTTATTTATCGACCTTGCGGTTTCCAGCCCCGAATAGGCTTCTTGTTATTTCCCTGGGTTTGTTTAAGCTTGTTGAAGTCGGAAGCTCCTGGCACCTGCCTCTGCTGTAGCTACCTCTCTTTTCAGGAGATGCTTGAAGCTGTCTCTAATCATAATCCACTTTCTCCAGACCGAGTACTACCCATTGATATACGGCATATATCTCGATGGGATCTGGAACCTCTGGATGATAGAGGGGTCCCATAACCCTGTAGGTCCCTGCACAACCCCCTTGAATAAGGTATAGTCGTTTGGGATATCCCATATGACTGACTATATCTTCCACAGGCCTGTAGAAATACGATATACCTATGGGAGACTCCGATAGTTCTATGGGAGATATGGAGGTTTCAGCAGTTCTAGACCTAGACAATTAGTTCACCTTGCAGCTGAGTTGACATTAAGTGCTAGAGCTGACCAAAATCCCGTTAAGATGATCTCCCGCGCCTGGTGGCTTAGCAGAGTGCCAAAACGGTTCTCTAGCTCCAAACTCATGCCAGAATCGGACAACGAAACCCTACAGATTAGATTAGTAAAACGGCCGGTAAGATAGAAGTCCCATGTAGGAAAACGGTGAAGGTAGCATAGAGATGAGAACAGGCAATGATGAGTGAGTATTTTGTGCGGATTTAGTTGTTGAGCTGAAGTGTATGGATCATTTCCTCTTCAGAACTCAAAATTACCCCGCATGGTTGCAGGACTATCGAGTATCAGATTGTAAAGCGTTTTTTTCTGGCATTCCCATGCGTTTTCAGCTCCACAAAGTTGCGATGAAACATCTCGTCCTTGAAGGTATTCTACAGTTTGTACTGTACCAGAGCTAAGATGTGAAAAATTTGAGAATTACCAGCCAAGGATGTGTTTGAGTATAAAATTAACCATCGGCGACCTTGAACGCCAAAAGATTTCTTGTCCATCCAAATTCGCTCACCTCTTTACTCGTATCATAACTTTGATTCAACGCACTCAAACTACGGCTATATCCTCCAAAAAGTGTTCAAAATGGATAAAACCAGCCTTCCCGACTATCTCAAAGTCCCAGGACGCACAATTTCAAGTTCTAAAGCCCTGTTGCAAAGCCTACTATCCCAACTGCCTCGCGACCGGCTAATTCAAGTGGATATCCTATCCCAGGGAATTAGACTCCCTCTGCCACGTCTGTTATGGTACAAGACTATTTCGTGAGGTAAGAGAGCTATTAAGTTGATACCTCTTTTCAACGTCCAGTAAACTTATAATCTGGAGTGATGCGACTTGGTCGAATATCCTCAACCACGGAAAGTTTGACTATATTGTGGTTGGATCAGGTGCCACGGCCCTCGCCTTCATTGACGAGGCATGGAAGTTAGACAAACATAAACGCATTTTGTGTCTGGAGAGGGGCGGTATGCTCTCTCCCTCACATGCCCTTGATAGTTGTCTAATCTTCTAATCGCCGTCCATCTAACAGATTTCTGGCTCCCATCACACTTTCAGAATCTCCCTTTACCCTTTAAAATGGTGCTTGGCGGCCCATCAGAGACTTTTCCGTGGACTCTCTCGCGGAAGACATTCGAATCGAAATGGCTTGGGTTCTGCCACGGCTCTTGCCCTTTTCTTGGTGGCAGAACAACGTTCTGGCCCGCCTGGAGCCCTCAACCGCATCCTGGTCTTATGCGGAAATTCCCGGAGTCTATGATTAAAACCACAGAGGAGCCTGATTTTTGGCGCAAGGCTAAGGATCTTCTTTGTAACAAGCGCTGCTGATATTGATGATACCATTTTTGCGGGTTTGCAGACTGCGATTGACTCCACTCTTAAGAAACACCTGAAAAAGATCCCTTCAGCTGATACAGTTGAGCCAGCTCCACTCGCAGTAGGACGGCGCAGCCCTACATCTACGTTGCGTTTCAACAAATTCTCTGTACCTGGTCCATTACTTGGAATCTATGAGAGACAGCGAAAGCTCGCCCTTAAGGGGGAGGGAGCTCCCTTGGAGGTGATGGTCAACTGTGCAGTCACTAATATGGACAAAGGAGACGATTCAGTCGTTCGCGTAATCGAAACTTCAAGAGGTGATCTCTCACGGATCGACGAGGACACGAAAGTCATCCTCTGCTCCGGGGTACGTACTCCAAGTACTAATAAGCGATACCTGCGAAGCATAATTACTGAATGTCGATTAGGCGATTCCCAATGCTACTTTGCTCCTCAATTCTTTCGAGGAATGCCGCGAAACTGTTGGAAAACGACTAACGGGCCATTTCCTGACCCATATCGCAGCACGGTGCCCCATTTCAGAAGTCAAGAACTGGAAGCCATCGAAATCGCTCAAGATTGCGGCAACCTATCTGGCTGGAAAGGATCCGAAGACCGACAAGCAATATCACGTACAGATCACTGCGATACATAGTCTGAATCCGGAACATGATGCTGAAGATGCTGTGTGAGAGTGCCCTGATTACGCTGCTGCTGCGACCTATGAGCAGCTGAAATGCTCGGAGGATTATGTTGTTTTTGGTATGCGCATAGCTACTTTTATAATGACTTTATGGTACTAACATGACTGACTATAGTTTGCGCGACATTGGGAGAATTTACAGAAGACAACCCTGACAACTTCGTCAAGCTCAACAAGACGAAGAATCCTACTTGCAACGTAAAACTGCAATATACGCTATCTGATGCAGACATTCAACTTTGAGATGTCATTGACAGAGCAACTTTCGAGACAATTGGGACCATGTCTGGTGGAAATATTTCCAACATTGAGTATTGGGACACCGTCGCACAGGGCTGGACCACTACAAAACCCAATGTTGACCGCATTCGCACTCCGGGTATTGTACACGAAGCCAGCACGGCCTTTGTCGGGCGGAAAGAAGATGGCGGCTCGCTGGACAGTCTTTATAGACCGCATGGTGTGAAGAATGTGGTATGCTTCTTCGTTCCAAACGTTTGTAGTACTTTTTAACTGACGCTTTGCGCATTTTAGTTCGTGACAGGAGCAGCATTGTTCCCGACGGCAGGGAGTTGGAATCCGACGCTTACAATTTGCGGCTTTGCTCCAGATCTTGCGAGGAGGCTTCATGAAGCGCCCTCGGACCGAGCGATTGGTCTGTTCTCTGAAGATGGAGATGTGGATGATGATTGAAGGAGAGTCTTACATGTTGAAGTCAGGGAAGGCTTGGATGTAGTTTCAGATTCATTGCAGTGTGGTGGTAGAAGAGTGCGCGAGGTGATGAATATGCTGTTATGGTTGCACAGACTGCAGTGTAACTGAAAGAGATATATTACGCAGGGTTATGATATAGAAATGATTTCTAAAGTTAAGATCCTGCTTCTCGGCCGTGCAGCCTCCACTTTCCTATCCCTCGGGTGATTTACCTCTCTTAATCGCAATTCCTTCTTCCACGCCTTCTGACAGCATTTGGAGTAGCACAATTTGCGCAGGCTAACTTACACAAGCCGTTATGGTGTGAGCCATTTATCCTTTCAACATTCTTTACTAGATCCAATCCTGCTTTATGTTTTGAGGATTTCCTCCCCACCTTTCTCTTCGAATCAGCATTGTGAACTCGCGTTTGTTAGCTCCTAGGTTGAACAATGAATTCATCACAGACATACTCGCCATTTGCGGCAGACAGAAGCAAGAAGCTACTCAATTTCGGTATTGCTTTTGGCTGCGTTGAGGTTTTATTTGCAGCTTTATAATTCTACACTCGAATCAGAAATAAAACAGTACATGGATGAGACTGCTATCTTATGATACCAGCATTTGCTTTCTGCTTCGCTTTTTGCATTATGATCACCCGTAAGTCCCTGGCACTGCTTCATCTAAAATTCCTGATTGCAGTTCTAATTCAAATTTAATATTAAACAAGAAGCGAGCTAATAGGATTCTCAGTTATGATCAAATACGGAAGTGATGGTCGCCATTTGGTGACTGTATCCGCCAACGAGCTCCTCTTTTGGTTGAAGTTGGAAGTTGTTGTGATTTTTCTGTACTTCCCGGCTGTTACCCTACCGAAGCTATCTATGTTGTGCCTCTACCTCCGAATATGTACAACGAGAGGCTATCGATTAGCTACTTACGGCATTGGTGCAATGCTTGTACTCATCGCTGTTGTGTTAACGATTGTGGCAAGTCTGCAATGCCAGCCTTTCGCTTATAACTGGAACAAAACGATCCCGGGAGGACATTGTTTCAGTCTAGAGAACTTCTTTACTTGGGTCGGGCTTCCGAATATTATCACCGATTTAGCAATGATTCTCCTGCCGCTACCTTTAGTCTGGCAACTCCATACCTCACTCGGCCAGAAAATTGGACTCACCCTCACATTCTTTACTGGCAGCATGTATGTAACAACACAACCCACGTTAGAAACGCAAGATCAATATTGTATGGGGATTCTGACTTGATTTAGTGGCATTTTTACTGCAATCATGAGATTCGTACAGTTTCAAAATCCAAACACCTTTGCCGAGTTGGCATGGACTGCGGCAGAACCCGGCGTGTACTTCATAGCGGCTTGTCTTCCATCGTTGCGCTCTTTGCTTAAGCCACTATCCGACCCCTTGAGCAGACGCTTGACTCGTAAAGGCTATCTGACTTCTCAACCAAACCCATTAATAGTGAGAGACACTGGCAAGGTGGTGCCTCTATCGACAACCAGTATTGAACTAAAAGCTCCAAAGAAATACCATATCGGTTTGAAACGTTTAGGTGACCCGTTTTTGAGAGAAATAGAAGACGAGAGTGACAGCAGAGAATTGGTAGATTGCTACCGGAGTACAGAGTCCCAAGGCAGTGATCAGTTCGATAACTCCTTGGTTGCAACAGATGTCGCCAAATGAAGTACTGTTATCGAAGTACAGAAGATATATATTTGTCTACAATACCAATGAGTTAATGCAAAGCTCCTTTTCCATACGAAACTCAGTATGTGATATCGAATTTTCTAGGGGCTTTCACCTATACCAGGACTTATTTCTTACTGTTGCCGGGCTAGGGGCAACAAGCAGTGATGAGAGACTGTCTGCACTCCGAGACCCGTTACTATATTCTGCTTGTTTTTTGTTCCAGACAGAGGAAGGGGAAAATATACGGAAATCACGATACAAGTATGGGTTAGTATTGGACGCCTGGCCCCTTCATCAACGCCGTTGGACAATGCAAGAGAGGATCTTAGCATCAAGAACTCTTAACTTTGAACTCTATATGACCTGGCAGTGTCAAGAAAAGCTCACCGATGAATACAACATCTCACGCAGCCCATAAAAACTGGGAGAAGGCATTCAATGCGGCGCCCGAGTAGCGCAAGCTTACAGGTCTCCGGCCAAGCTGGTCTTGAACCGCCATTACCGGAGGAGTCATATGGATAAAAGATAAGCCGAAAGAAGGGTATATCTAGAATGCCGTTGTGTATATACAACATACTGGTAACTTAACCACTTCCCAAACCGGATGTGAACAACTCTAGCGTTCCTCAAATCGCCCTTCGGGTATCTTATATACCACCAAGAATCGGGACGGTATCTAATTTCAAGGGCGTGGTACCATATCGAGCCGATCTAGTTGAGTTTCCTCTATCCGGGAAGGAGCATTTTGAACCTGACGTGTTTGAAATGACGAGAACACCTGAATGACTTCTTCCTATTGAGGCAGGGTACTAGAAGGATGCAAAATCCAGGTTTCGTCAAAGTACGAGCTGCATGGTGCTTTTGAACGCGTGGGTTTCTTCACTTTTAACGTTGAGGAGAAGAATGATGGAAATAGCATAGACTATGATTACACTATTATCCACGATCTGAGTATAAGGGAAGATATTATCCTGGTGTAGCATATTTAATGTGATGCTCCAGATATACTCACAAGTGCAGATGAACCAACTTTTACATATGAATTATCTAAGCTGTTGTTGTCGTTGTTTGTGTGTTCACGATTGGGCTCTACTGCTGTTGATGGTCATGAGTGATCAGAGTGAATTGCATGGAAAAATCACGCCATATTTGGACCCAAGGAATAACTCTGCTGTAGACTATAGTTAGTCCCAGCTCATCTATAAAAGTAGCCTTGATTTTGTAAAGTCGATCTTCAAGAGAACGCGATGAAAGCAGAAAAATGCCGGAACGGGACACCTCTAGTGCCATAGCAGAAGTTGTATAATACAACGGTAGTAAGATGAGCAGTTCATTGATAGCAGTGATATTTATTAGTGATTCAAATATTGTTATTGTCATTGTCAGATCTTACGGTGATTTAAATGCACTTCTTAGCATACCTTTACAGCGACTTCTTATAAGTTCATCTCGCACCATACTTCGAAATATGAGGTGGGTGCTTAGCTACCTGCATATACAGGATGCGTAGTCGATGTCGAACAGGCAAAGCCAATATATGGGTTTAGAAATTCTCTCTGGTTTGTGTTCTGATATATATTCATGTTAGAAAACAGAAAATTTAATTCATGACTCGGAGTTTGAAGTCTGCCTTGGGAAACTATACCAAAAGGAGCAAGGACATATCTACAATAAGTATTTGGAGGGGTAGGCGGATATATAATTGGATAGCTAGGTTATTAGGTGAATGAATGTATGAATGGAAGTACGAATCACCACGAGTGATCACAGGTAACTGGATAATAGTGAAGTGAAGGGCGATAAATTGCCGATGACCCGTAGACAGAAAGTCTATATAAAGCCAAATGGGAGGGAGAAAAGTAACTCTCGACGCTGCGTGTAAGTTATTGTCGGTCCAATAGGGCCGCAAAACGACCGTAAGGTCGCCGACTACACTTCGGACGAACTAGTATAGGTTGAATATATCGTAGATAAATAAGGGCCCTATGCCCTGTTGATAAAAAGCCAGCTACAACCCTCTGAGCTTACCTGAATGCATCTTCGTGAATGAATCTTAGGTGAGAAGAGGGTAGCCAACCCACAGTTATACAGATGCAGCAAGGACGGAGACGGAATCGGTAAGATACCGAAATCATATCTTCACGAACGGTAACGAACCCTGATGCTCTAGTTAAAAGGTTGAGTTCCTTAGTTTACAGAGCTCTACTACTAAGTAGAGCATATCACTAAGCATCGGCAATATCTTTACTTTGTCATGAAAGTTCCGTCGTTGTCGTTATTATTAGTATTGTCGACCTCATCTATCCACTGCATTGCTGTCGATCGTGACAAAGCATCATAATTTCGTTATCATGAACATTTATTTTTCTGCCGATCTGGTATGAATTCAACTTGACACCTCAGTTCTTAAAAAGAAAACTTGAAGCGTAATTTCTCTCCCTAATTGATCAACTACCCACTTCCTAGGATTTCCTTATATCGGGTACAAACTTGTAGAGAGAATATCTAGAAAAGATGTGGTTAATATACTCTATTCTAGAGTATGATTGTGAAGCAGACAGCTATATAAACCACAATTGTCACTCTCT